>JANKOD010000191.1:18001496-18013962 GCA_026284645.1 Erythroxylum acuminatum
GGAACCAAAAACTTAAACAAAGTAGGTATTTTTAATAAATTCGAAAACTAAAACATAAATGAAAACAAAGAGGCCCTTAGATTTAGCAAACAATTTTGTTGTTGTATAAACACTTTTTAAAGAGTTTTGAAAAGATTTTAAGCCAATTCTAGTGAAGGTCATTGGGTGATTGTGAAAAATATCTTAACGTACTTAAGAAGGACTGAATATGTTTTCTTAGTATATGGAAGAGATGAACTGAGAGTTTAGAGGTATTCAAATGCTAGTTTTTAGTCATATCCAGATGATCGTAGATTACAATCAGGGTACATCTTCACTTTAAATAGTAGTACAGTAAGTTGGAAGAGTTCCAAATAACCAACCATTGCAGATTCTACGATTAAGGTAGAGTACATTTCAGTTTCAAGGGCAATAAAGGAAACAGTTTGGATCAAGAAGTTCATCACTGAACTTGGAGCAGTTCCTAACATTATTGAGCCTATAGTATTGTACTATGACAAAAATGATGCTATTGCATAAGCAAAGGAACCAAAGTCTTATCAACAGTCCAAATATATACTTTGAAAGTTTTACTTGATCAGAAAGATAATGGAGTAAAAAGACATAGTACTGGAGCGAATTCTCACTGAAGAGAATCTTGCAAATCCTCTCACTAAGCCATTATCTCAAAAGAGACATGATTAACTTTGGATGGATATGATATTAGATACATATGTTATTGACTTTAGTGCAAGTGGAAGATTGTTAATTTATATCAGGTGGGAAATTGTTAATTTATACCCTTGCTACCAATTTGTTAGTTGCAATTTTATGTATGATTATTAATTTATACCCTTGTAGCCAATTGGTTGCAATTTTATGTGTGACATTATTATTTAATCAATAAAGACATTCTTTATCTTTACGTATTATGTTTATTAAATTTGATGTTTTAATATTAAAGGTAAAATCCTTGAAATAATTATTGTACAATTAAAATTATGATAAGCTTATAATTATGAGATTCAACTTGCATTTGTATATTATTTCTATATTGTTACTAGTTGTAGTTTCATCGAGACAGAATATTGATGAAATAGTAAAAAAATAGTATACATTATGTTTCTTTCTTATGAAGAAAGTAAATGATCTTATATATTAAAGTATGGAGATATTTAAACAAATATGTGGGTACTTATTAGAGAATAAGTTCAATGAACTAACCCAATTATGAGAATCTCAAATAGAATATTACTTATGTGTTTGTGAATTTTTTCATTATGATAGTTATATAATTGATCCATCGATATGAGATTACCAAGGTATCTCATGTGAAAATTGCTGTATTTTAATGCTACTTATAACTTATCTTATTTAGGGAAGCTCAATCAGTAGCACTTGGATACAGTATGGACTATATGGGGATAGTTGAGTAAGTCAATAAAAGATTAGTTACTTTAAAGTAATTAGAGATAATGTCCTATTGTTCTTGATTAGTAGTAATTTAAGAAATCTTTTTACTAGAGTAAGTTGACATTTGAAAAGGTATTTTCAAATATTAATTATAAATCAAGTACTAGTTAGTAAGAACGAATATAACCGGATTTAAAAGAGTAGACATTATATTCATATTCTATCTAATTGGAATATTAGACGACGAAAGAATTAAATTATACACTATAACCATGCATGGACATGTTAAGTCAAATCATTTTGACATACCTAATATTTGGGTGATCATGACATATTACTAGACATCAATCTTAATTTATGGTTATAAATTGATTAATTGGAGAATTAAAGATAAATTAAAGATATTTTTAATTTATCTAATTCTAAGTATGAATTAGATTTGCCAATATATTAAGAACATAATGAGTCAAAGATAAAAAGAAGATAAAAACAGAAAAATTAATTTTAATTAAGTTAGACTTAATTATGAAGTTTGAGAAACTTCATAAATTAAATATGAAATATTTGATTTTATTAAAATTAAATTATAATTAAAGTTTGACTTTAATTATAACAAAAATATTTAATTTTAATAAAAGTAAAACCCTAAAGTCCTTTTTTTTCCTTATAAATAGGAAATTAGCATAAGGAAGCTTATACTCTTTCTCATTCTTGCTCGAAGAGTTGAGTTTCTTTTTGATTGCTTTGTATATATCATTAGAAGTTGGATACATAAATTCTTTGAAAGAGTTTTAAAAACGTTTTAGTAGAAACTTCAAATCCAGTATGATTTTTTTTATTTTATAATATATATTTTTTAAGTTATTCAATTATTATGATCTTTTTGAAAACTGTAAAAATTTTGTTTTTTCACCATGCTTTTGATTCGATCATGATTGATTTTCTAATAGCAATAGAGTTGGATGAGCTCAAGCCCTCAAAGAACTCCTTAACAGGAATTCCAAGAGTTGATGGTCATCCAAAATAGGGGAGAGGCTGACAATAGCGGAAGAAACTTGATGTGTATACGTATGTATATATCGGAGCTCCTGATCAACATTCTCACAAACTTATTGAATATTTCGAGGCAAGTCCGGTTATTAGCAGCCATTGTTTCGAAGGTTGGTGTCAAACAAGTTAAACCAAACATTTTAATAAATTTTATTTTATATTAATTATAGTAGGAATCAGTGTTTTAAAACTCGGACAGGACATCGAACCGAAAGTCATACTGGTCACCGGTTTGATCGGTTCAACCACCGATCGAACCGGTGTGATGTCATAATTATACAATAATTATATTTAATTATATATAATATTAATAATATTAAAAAAACATACAAAAATATATCAAATAAAATAAAAAATAAAAAATTTAGTGAATCAGTGGTCACCAGTAGCCCCGTACAATTCGCAATAAACATTCTTAAGCTTCTCACATGCTCGCGTTTTAAAAGATCCCATACACATAGTCGTAAGTGAAAACAGGACTAACATCTTCTGTCCAATTTTATAGTGTCTTATTATGTTTAATGAATCTTAGCTATTTATTTATGCGAATTTCACGTTTATTTATGCGAAATCTATGCAGAGCTCACATAAATAAATTGCTGAGATTTATGGGACGACAGCACAAAATTAGAATTTAGGCTCGCGAAAACATGAGATGGGGTCAGATTTATTTTGACGAGAGCAACCCCAGGTTGACTGCTTTTCAGCCTGTTCCAGGAATACCGCGGCACGAATGAAAAAGGGTCATAACTTGGTTACAGTTTTCCCAAAGCTTCATAATTCAATGCAACACTGGTCATACTAGAGAAACTCACGATACAATGCCATACCACTTTCGCTGCAATTATCATTGTTAAAATAAGTACACTAAAGGGTATGCAAGCGTCAAGCTTGTCCCTGATGAAAACTATTTAACAGGTTAGAAGTTCAAGAAATTAATGTACAATCATCATAACATCTAAAATTCGTGTACATTGTAGATTTTGAAAACAAATGGTGTAGGCACGAATGTCATAAATCTACACTATATCTACGCTATGTTGGCAGAACGGTCCGTGTTCTCTAATGCGGTTTCTTCAAGAATTTGTGGCACATAACAGCACCCTCAAAATATATCAGACTGTGATTTGAATACTGCTCTCTATCGGAATCTGTCATCTCTGAGAACCCAAATGAATTTATCCATGTGTTTAGAACACTAGGAACTGCAGGCAACACCAACCTCTCTACCCCTAAATTCATAAGCTGCTTTTCAAGCTCGTCAATCATCATCCTGCACATTCCTTGTCCACGGTAATTGCACCTGGTGGCAACAAAAGGTAACTCTGCAATTTTGCCTCCAAAAACTCGCACATTGGCTACCGATATCAATTCCTCAGATTTCTCCAGAATTACTGTGCAGAATCCCTTACAGTTTAAACGACTTAGCGCTGATACTCTGCAAAACACTACATCTTGGAAAAAATCCCTTCCTGTGAAAAAGTCTGTTATTGGTTCAAAGCATTCATGCAACACCTTAAGAGCAAGGTTGAGTTTGCAGCTGTTCTCCGTCTTCATATCGAGAGTGCCGGTATCAGAGTCCATGCAGCCCAACAATGTCCAAGTGAATTTACCTTCACCTAGTTGAATTGGATTCATCATTAAGTTTTGAAGGCCTAAATGCATGTTTTCACATATGTTGCTGCAAAACCAATTTTCTCTCCTCATCTTGATTTCTGCCCTGTTCTTTAAGCACCTCAGATGGTACTTATCCAGGCATTGGTCACAACTCAACATACAAACTTCCGCAGATGGCTGAACATTCTCTTCGCACTTGAAATGACCACAAATTTGACAGCAACATGACAGGCAAAACCATTCCCCATCTGGGACATCTTCTAATCCGAGGCAGGTTATATGGAATGAAGATGGACACTGATCGCATAAAATAAGATCTCCACCGACATGACAAATAGAGCAAATCTCATCGCTCTGTTCAGCCTGATGATGTTTGTCTTTCCTGCCGCTCTTGGTTGAGACTGTTCCGTTGGTGAAGACTAAAAGCTCGTCTTCACAGTCTAATAAGGATCTGCCATCTCCAAGAAAAATATTAGCTGGTGGTCTTCGGTCTGTGCAACCAGCATGAGCTTCGAAGTCACCAAGACTAAAAGTCTCCGAGCAACAACTGCACTTGATTCCACGGGGAGTTACAGTGCCTTTCTTTACTCGAGTCCTGCTGTCACTGGAATAGCAATGGACCTTTGCTCTTGGTAACACCACATCATAGTCTATCAGCAAAGACAAGATGTTTATTGGCTTTGCCCACTTTGAAGAATTAGACGTTTCTTCTTTCTTGACCCTCTTTCTACGCTGTGTCCTGCTGGCTCGCTGATTTATTTCTGAAACTTCTTTCAGGTTCTCCAGAGATGCTAGCTTCTTTCCTCTTTGTGGCAGTCTCTCCATAACTAAGAAATCTGCATCAGTCTTTCTCTTCCTTCCTATTAGCTTATGTCTGTTTGAAGATTCTTTGCTGGCATTGGTTGAACTTTTCTGGACAGAACATGCTGTAAAACAATTTGCCATGTTGGAATCCCTCAAATCATGACAAAGCCGACGTAGGGACATGTATAATTTTCTTCCTCCAGGTATCGGAGCGATGTACCTATATCTGTACGTGCTTTTATAACTCGAACGCTCAATTTTCCATCCCATATACAACAGATGCTTCCTTACCTGGAGAAGAAGACACTCTGGAGCACGTTTACTGCCTAACGAGAAGTATTGAGTTATGGCTTTTGGACAAAACTCAGCTCCATTCACCATGTCAGCTTCAAAAGGTAGCCAACTTGCTATACCTTCACAATCCGAATCTTCTAGCTTTCCGTCGAACTTATTAGTAACAGTCACTAAACCTCCCACTTCCACACAAGAATCAGTACTAGGCTTGCCGGAGTCGGATTTCAATATTATCTCACCCTCTGATGGATTCTCAGCTGTTGAAAACTGGTGACGCTCCTCTGAAACTCCTCTAAACTCCGTCAAAGCTGCACTAGAATCAAGATTCATGCAAGAACCATCAAAATCATCGTCAGGTTTCTGATACTCTAAATCGTGCAAGATTTCAGTGACCAGCTCCTTCCACAATGGTTTGACCCCGCAAACCATCTCTAGATACTTCTCCTTAATTGTTCTCCAAGTCTGCCCCGCAGAAACGTCAGGTTGCCAATCTTTCTCAAACTTGGCAATCTCCTCCATTAAAGGCCAAGTTCCACGGCGCCTCCAAATCCCACTTCGCTCATCCCAATCCCGAGTGATCCTCAAATCCTTAACGCCAGCCATAAACTTTCTGCCGGATTCAGGCAAGAAAACCAATCTCTGATCAGAGCAATGATGGTAGTGGTCACATATCACACCTTCCCACCAAGTCCCCATGTAATAGAAATCTACGCAATCACCATAACATAACTCCTGGAGTTTGTGGTTCACTGAATGAGGCACTGACCTCAAACAATCAGAACAACGGCTAACATCTTTCTCATGAACGTCGAACATGTTACGCGGCATATTGGTTGCAGAAACAATGCGTACTTAATTTGTGGTTCACTGAACGAGGCAATGACCTTAAACAATCAGAACAATAACAACTCTCTCTTGATATCGTTGAACGTGTTATGCGGCATTTTGGTTATGGAAACAATCAGTATATATTCAAAAGAACCAATCCCTTTTTTTTTTTTGTCAAAGAGAACGAATCCTTGTCATATTCGGAGAGTTAATTCCTAAACTCATCCGGTTTTCTTCACGAATACTTCAGAAATCAGGTAATTAATGTCTTCTTCTTCTTCTAATAAGGATTTCTTTCTTTCTTCTGTTTTCGCAGCATCATAATTTTAACCGTCGTACTGAAGCCTAAAGTTTGATTTTCTTTCTCGGAAGTATAGGATCATCAAAATATGCATTATTGAAAACAAATTATTTAAGATTTTTAATCTTTCTTTTTCACAAGTTAAAAGGATTTATTTTAGAATTCTTTCTTTTATCTTTCTTAATTTTATCTTATTTTCTTTTTTATTTTTAACTGTTACAACCAATGTTTTAAAATTTGTACCAAAAATTAAATCAATAAAATAAAATGTTTAAATTTTAAAAGTTCAATTAGTATTACATCATCATAAATTTGACATATAATAAATAAAAATAAAATTTATAAAAATAAATATAATATAATAAAAATGAAATACTTTATTGAAACACCGATATCTATTATTCTATAATCAATTAATAATAATTCAAACTAAAGATGAATAATAATTCTCTTTTAATAATTCTTATAAATACCAAGATCTATTAATGTATAATCAATTAATAATGATTATAATTAGCATAGCTGTAGCTAATTGCTCATATATTTATTAAGAATATATGTTATCTCGATAATGAATCAATCTTTGACTAGATTTAATATGCTATACCCTTAATCATATCTCACATCTTTATTCTTCTTTGATCAATCGTTAATTGTATTAAATTCTTTTCCTCAAAGAAGTTGACCACCTTTGTATATCTTTTTTTTTTTGTGAGTTATAATCAAAATAAACCTTACTTTTTTCTAAAATTTCTTGAATTATATTTAATTTGTTTTCCGAAACTTGTCTCATAAGATCACATAACATTTGATCCTTTAGTAATACTTTAAAGTAGAAAAAGTTAAATTTAATTATTAAAAATTAGACAAGAGTCATAAAGACATATAAAGCGGCTCATTTAACCTCTAAGGACTCACACAATATAATTTGAGATCATACAACTTACATTGATCACTTTTTAGAGTCAGTTCTTACACACTTAGTCAGAGTCATGTGTTACGTGATTAACTCCTTTTCATTTAGAATGAATATCTTTTATTCATGAAATATCGTATAGATGTTGGTTCAAATATACTTAATATTTAACTTGAATTCATTAGTCTAATCTAAATTCATCTTTTCATAACTCCCATTTGATAACTTAAGACAAATATAGTGATCATTTAATTAATCCAAACTAATTTTCTTTTATTTCATTATATAAAACATTCATGGTTTAAAATTATTGCTCTCAATTATCACCTAGATAACATACCTTAAACCTATTTCATCTCCACTTATTATAAATACTGAAGGTGATTGCTTATGTTAGAAAGCCAATCACTCTACTTGATATCCTTCTTGATGCATATTTGAAATATTTCATACGAAGGAAACATACTTTAGAATTAACTATTACATCATGCTTATCACATAATAAACAATGTTAACATGTATTTTGCATTTTAGGTATAACAATACAATGAATTAGCATATATTTAGAAATATATATAAGTAGTATATATTATCATCTACATAATCATAGTGACTTCACACAACAATATATATATCTCTTATAATTGGTTTTCTCATTGGGTTTGCCACCGTATCGCGTGTAGATATATATTTTATGTTCAACTCACCTCATGCTAATGTATCTTTCACGCAATTATACTTGGTATCTATATGTTTCATTTTATAATGAAATTTGAGATCTTTCATATAAATGATTATTTTATAACTATTATAGTTGATTAATTCTATATCAATCTTAATTTTAGTGACTCCTAAATAAACTAAGAATCGTCTAAGCCAAACAACTTATATTGTAGCTAAATATGCTAGGAATTTACTTTATGTTGTAAATAAAGCAACACATGATTATTTCGCACTTTTTATAATGTTGCACCGTTATTGAATAAGAATACAAATATATAGGTAGATTTTCTATTGTCCAAATCTCCTCTGTAATCTACATCTCGTATACATAGGTTATTAAGTTGATAACTCAATGTGTAATCAACAACACCTTTTAAATATCCTAATATTCTCTTTATTGCTTTCTAATATGCTTGACCTAGATTTGATTAATATTGCTCACCATTCCACTAGCATGACAAATTTTTGGCCTTATATATATCATTACATGTAAAGGACTTCCAACTAGATTGAGATATGAAACTTTCTTCATTTGTTCCTTTTCTTATGATGTTGTCAAACAAAAATTTTTTACTAAGACCTTTGCCTTTAGCTATAGGACTACCAATTGGCTTATAATCTTGCATATGGAATTCTTCAAGACCTTTTTAAATATATGTCACTTATGAGAGAGACAATGATCTCTTTGAATGATCTAGTGAAATCTTTACTCCACAAATGTATGTTGCTTGACCCATGTCTCTAATTTTTAAATTTGGATGACCACCAGCTTTTGATTTGCTTAACAAACTCTCAGTCATTACAAACATTCAAATATCATCCACATATAAAGATAAAATTTCAATTTTATCTTTATATTTGTTAATGTATACACGTTGCTCTTTATCAATGAAATAATTATGTTACATAAAATGAATGTACCACTATTTTGATGACTTCTTCAAGCCATAAATTGATTTTAATATCTGACATACTTTATGTTCTTGGTCTCATTTAATGGTTTTATATAAATTTATTCTAGGTCTAACTCAATGAATCCTATAGGTTGTTTTAATAAATTTATTTTGTTAATTCTCTATTTAAAAAAATAATCTTTTGAGTCTTAATTCTCTTAGCCAAAGGAGAATGTTAGAATCAAAATGCATTTGTTATAGAATCTTCTTAATTATTCTGTTCTTCATTGATAAGCAACTTTTGAGATTGATTTCTCTTGACCAAAGGAAATGATGATCTTGTTAAATAATTATTTCAAGTTGTTTAGATCATATTTACTCATCACCAGAAGTGTGTGATTGTTGACACACCACCATTTAAAAATTTCATAAAGATAACTATTTTTTTAAGAGGTTTTGATATTTATTATGGTTGCTATGATACACTGAACATCGATTATTTCAAGTTCTTGATACCATTTTCAAAGATGACAATCATATAATAGTTTCTGTGCGTTTATGTTTCTAATCGTATATATGCATGAACTAAAACATACAACATTTTATTATTATAAATAAGATCTCATTTCCATTTTCGTTGATAGGTAGTGAAGAAGGTTCCTTAGCAACTATTGCATAATTTTCATTGTAGAATTAAAGGCCTTACTGCATTTAAGGTATATACAAACTTTGAAAAACATTTGAGAAAAGTTATTAAATGGTCAGGGTTCGATAAGAGAATAAACCCTTAAACAAGATATAAGGGTTTCTATGGATTTTGATTCCTTCATCATCTGTTCCAAATGATGACCCTATATTGTGGGTATTTGAGGAAGATGATGTAGAAATTGGCATACTCAGGTTATTAGCATTTTCAGTTAAATCCATAATGTTCTTATTATTTTGTAGTTTTGCAATCTTTATTGTGCCTTTTAAATTGACGGGTTTTTCAATTTATTATAGATTTAGGATCTATACATAATCATTTGTTGAGATATAAAGCAACTAAAATATGACTAAGTATAAATGAAAGAATAGAAAAAGAAAAGAATTAACACAAGACAAATTTAACAAAAGAAAGTATATATTTAGGAGAAACCTATCTTAATCTCTCTAATACGCTCTATTGTCTCTTTGTTTTTGTTTAAAAATGGATACACAAATATAATAGAAACTAGAATGTATCGAAGCTAAAAATATAATAGTTAAAACATATGAAAACTATCCTATATATAGAATGATTAAGGTGGTTAATTGTGTTTCTACACAATTCCATCGTTTTATAAGAAAGGTTGTAAATAAAAGTTGTTTTTACAGCTTTTATTAACTATATTACCACTATGTCAAGCTATAATGATGGAATTTATGATCGATTTTTGACATTAGAGCTCAAATAAAGGGTAAAGGTAGTTTTTGCCCCAATATTTCTCCCATTTAAAATCACCTTTACTTTTATTCATACTGCTTATATTTTTCTAGGTTGATAAAGGACCTACACTATATGAAATTATCAGTATTGATTAAATTTATCAGTGTATCTGTCAAGTTATTCTTAATATGAATTTTCTGCACATCTATACTTCATTCTTCCACTTTTTCTATAACAAAGTGATATTGAACTTAAATGCATTTTGTCCTTGGATGAAGTGATGGATTCTTTGTCAAGTGCAAAGTGCTTTAACTATCATAAAATAAAATAATCTTCTCTTACTTGTGTCCAAGTGCCCCACTAACATTTGTAATCAAATTGCTTCTTTACTAGCTTGTGCGACTAAAATATATTCTGCCTTCATTATAAAAGTAGCCATAATAAATTGCAATTTTGAGACCCATCTTACAACTCCTCCAACAAGAGTAAACATATAAACTATGGTGGGCTTGTTTTTGTCAAAATCGCCTGCATATTGAATCGATATAACATCTAATAATAAAGTATGATCCCCCCAAAACATAATGTATTATTTTAAGTATCCTTAATATATCTCAGGACCCTCTTTACAATACTCCAATGCTCTTTGCCACGATTTCTCATGTATCGACTAACTAGTCTTACTACATGTTGCTAGGTCTTTTGCAAATTATATAAAACATTAAGCTACCCACTGCTAGTGTATACAATACTCGAGACATTTCCATCTTCTTTGTTTTGTTGATAGGACTCATACTTCAAGAAAACTTGAAATTAATAGGAAGATGATATGTGTTTAATTGTTGATATTTTTAAGCATTTACACTTAGCAATTATTGACATAAAAATGCTTAAGATACCCACTTTAATTCATATATTATTTTAGTTACAATTCGGAGGCAAAGAAATTAAAGTGAGTCGAACGCACGACATATGGATCATTTTTCGAAGATTAATATCTACTTGCTTTTATGGAGGAAGAAGAAAAAAAATAACAAAAGGCAAGAAAAATGAAAAATTAAGGGCATGCAGAAACGGAGGCGTTTCACGCCAGAGTTGAGTATAATGTTGTTTGCGTCTTACTCAAAAAGCACAAGACAAGGACGCTATAGATGGAGAGAGCAAATTAAATGGACAGCAAAATAAATCACTGCACAGTAGACGCTGAAGTAGAGAGGAATAAATGAAGACGTAATAGACGCAATGCTGAGGGACTTAAGTGAGGCGTAGCAGGCGCAAGGGGGACCGAGGCATACGCAACGTTTTTTGAGGCTGGAGGCGCAGTAGCGCTAGCGAGTAGTGCGCAGGCAGAGAACGAGCAACGTAATAGGCGCAAATGAGCACACAGAGGTTTTAGGAGGACAACCCATTAAATTGTCCCATCAAGAGGGGACTCAGCAGCAGAAGGCAATAAACACGCCACAGTAGAGCAACATAGAGGAGGTGCAAAATCACGCAGGAGGGACAGCGCAACGTAGCGCACAAGGGCGCAGACAGTGGACGCAATAGAAAATAACGTAACAGGCGCACAACAGAGAAGACGAGGAGAGCAGAAGGTTTTAGTTGATGGGTGACATTTATTTGTCACATCATCAACAGTAGAGGACAAGGGTTGCGTTGTTGACAGTGAAGAAGAAAATAAGGGTATTTGGTTGAGGCTACAAAATAGGGGTTGAAGCAATTTATTGGGAAAGATCCATGAAGAGCTAAACGTTCCGATGCCAGTTCGGAGGTAATATCGACGCCGGCAACCTGAGTTAAGTATTTTTTATTATTTTGTTGTTTCTTTATCTCATTAGAAATTGATTGTGTTATCCTATTTTAATTGATTTGGGTATTGTGTATGGATAATTGGATTTTTGTTATTGTTTGGTTATTTGTGTATGAACTCATTGCGTATTGTGATTTGATAATTTTAATGCGTTCATTGAATTGTTAATTGCAAACCCACTGCTATAATTTTGATATAATCTGTGATTGTTATGTTGAAATTCATGTGTAGCGACTAATGATTCGTAATCATTAGGGATAATATGACCTAGGTTAAATAACACATAGTATGTGGTTATTGCCTTGATTAATCGATTTTCCTAATTCGTAATGCTACTGCCTAATTAAATCTAAAGATCGTATCCTAGGTTGTTCGGTGGTTAGGTTTAATTAACGATCGTATCTTGATTAAACAAAACCTAAGGGAAAAC
>JANKOD010000191.1:18051487-18066720 GCA_026284645.1 Erythroxylum acuminatum
ATGTTCGAAAAATATCATACCTTTACTCGTTACTGACAAATTTCAAGGGAAGAAATTAAAAAAAAAAAGATAAGGAGACGAAGAGTGGGTAGTAGGGCCTAATGAAATACTTATAGAGGTGTGAAAGAGCCTAAGCAAAGAGATCTTACTTGACTAGCCAAGTTTTTTAATGTGATCCTTAAGTTAGCCAAAATGTCGGATGAATGAAGATTTAGTATATTAATTTCTTCATACAAGAACAAAGGGACATCCAAATCTATAACAACTATAAAAGCATCAAATTACGTAGTCACACTATGAAATTATGAGATAAGGTTATCGAGAAGACGGTAAGATATGATGCTTCTATCTCGAAAAACCAATTTGACTTCATACTAGGAAGATCCACGCCAAAAGCTTTACATTTCCTTAGAAGATTAATGGAATATTACAAGAAAAGACAACGTAACCTCAATATGTTTTTTTTTATTTGGAGAAGGCTTATGACATGATACCTAGGGAAATCATGTGGAGGTGTGTAGAAGTTAAGGGAGTTCTTATAATTTATATACGGGCTATTAGGGATATGTATAAAGGTGTAAAAACTAGAGTAAGGATGATAAAAGAAGATACAAAGTATTTTTCTATCGATATTGGGCTACACAAAGGCTCCTCTTTGAGCCTCCTTTTGTTTACGGTAGTGATTGATGAGCTTACCAATAATATCCAAAGGGATATGCCTAGTGTATATTGTTTGTTAATATAATTATTTTAGTAAATGAGACAAAAGAGGGCGTTAATGTCAAGCTTAAACTTTGGAGGGATAAGTTAGAGTCGAAGGGCTTTAGATTGAGTAGTATTAAGACTGAGTCTGTATAATGTAACTTTTCAAGGCATAGGATGGCTATTGATGTGAAGATAAAGATTGACTCAGAAGTTATACCGTAAAAGTAATGTTTTAAATATCTAAGATCCATTATCCAGAGCAATGGAGAGATTGATAAAGACACAGTTCATTGGATCAAATCAGGGTGACATAAATGAAGAAGTACATAAGGAGTTTTATGTGATAAGAAAATACCACACAAGCCTAAGGGTAAATTCTATCGTTTAGCAAGTAGGCCAACCATGCTCTATGTTGCAGAGTATTGGCCCATCAAACAGGTGCATAGTCATAAGGTAATGGTGGTAGAGATGAGGACGCTCAGTTGGATGTGCAATCTTACTGGAAGAGATAAGGTTAGAAATGTAATGGTAAGAGACAAATTAAGGGTGACTAATATTATTGAAAATAAAGAGATACAAAGCTTAGATGGTTTGGACATGACATGTTAAGAGAAGACACATAGACTTTTCAGTGAGAAGGTGCGAGAAGATTATACTTAAAGACTGTAAAAGAAACAAAAAGAAAGGCCTAAGAAGAATTTAGGGAAGGTGATAAAAAATGATATGACATTGCTATAACTTACCGAAAGCATGATCTGTAATAGAAAACTTTAACGTACTATGATATAGATAAAGAATCTCTCATAAAGAGATTTTTGTCATTATTATAAGTCTTTAAATATTTTCCTCTTATATTTAACCTAAACTTTTAAATATGTAGTATTTACCTCTTAGAGATTTAGCTCAAGCTTTTTCCTATTTAGCCTTATCATCATCATCATCATTATTTATACCTTGTCTATCTTTATCTTATTATTTAGTTTATTACTTATTTTATATTTTATTATTAAGTATTTCTTTATTATTTTATTTGTTTTTACCTATTTTATTATATATGTTTTATTTATTTATTATTTATTTTTTCATGTAAATCGTTCGAAAAAACATCTCTATTAGTTAGGGGTAAAGCTGCATACTATTGAACCTTTTCAAATCTCATGTATCAACGAAATTTTTACTAGAATATTGTTATTATTGTTGTATTTTAGCGGACTTGGTTAATTTCATTTTAATAAGCCAAATATGCTCAATAGTACTCATATCATACCTATCTAAATATTTTTTAAATAAAAACGAACCAATCATAAAATACATTACCATCCGTAACACTATTAAATTTAGGAGTTGTGATCTTAACCGATTTTATGATATCCGTTTTATCATGATCCCTAACCATGTTTCCATAAAAACCTTGGCCTTTATCCGTTAGCTTTTGGATGCTTGTGGGTAATTTATAAGAAGGTTAGTAGCCTTATTGTGATATCTCTCGCTAGGTTAACTGGAATCACTCCTCATACATATATCCTAGTGGTAGGCCTATCAATTATATTACCTTGTATGTTCAATTTACCTCAATTTTCATGTAAGGGGTGAAATGATGTCATCAAACCTATTTAGGTTTATCAACAACTTCTACCATTTCATGTTTACCTAAATGGTTTAAAATCAACTCCATCTTTTTATCTATTGATTTAAAGTTTGCCTCAAATTGATGTTATAAAGTAGAGTGGTATTGATTCAATTGAGTATATATAGAGTTTAAGTTGTTCGTAAGTGCTAACAATGATATAATTTAATCTTTATTAACATTATTAGGACCAATTATATTCATTAAAATTTTAATAACACCTTGAGATATCTCTAGTAACCTTAGGACAAACTTATTAAATCTATTCGTTGGGTCTATTATATTAGAAGAAGAAGAAGACGTGTTAGTATTAAACTTAGTTGAAGTTATGCTAATATAAACATGATTTCCACTAATTAATAAAACTTATAATCTATATATTGATGCAACAAACACAAATCCACAAAACTCAATATGATTAATGACACAATTTGCATTAATCACAAAAAGAATTTAAGGAAAATAGATATGTTTTTAAATATATTTATGCCCTTTCAAATGACAATAATATAATGTTATTAAACCAAAACTACAAATAGTAATTGGTTGGGTCGGTTGGGCCGGCCATATAAGGCCCAATCCCAGGCCCAGGTATCAACGGCCCAGTCGTAGGCAATAATCTCCCATGCAAACATAAAGACCTACGTAAAGACCTAAATCTAGCCAGCCATTCCATATATAAGGTACTAGTCATCCATGATAGAGGTACGACACTACAACCCTACTTTTCTCTGTTTTCAGCACCCAAAACCCTCTCTCAAAAGACTAACTTGAGTGTCGGAGGGGCCTGCCGGCGATCAACCCCCGGCGTGCTTTATCTATTTTACAGGTGTTCTTTAGCTGAAGTTAATCAAGATTATGGACCCAAGCTGCAACGTCCAACCTCAACAGAATCTGGCCGAACCAGGAAAGAAATAATTCAGATGCTCTCTTTCATTGATTATAGCTTATTGTAATTTCTTTTTAAACTTGTTACTGTCAGCGCATCAAGCTTTTGACTGAAGATTCCATATCCTCATCTAAATATCAAAGGTACTTCAAAAGGCATTTCGATTTGGCCGTCCATTGATAAACAAAGACCTTCCACCTAAAGGATGACTGAGGACGATGTCAAAAGCCGTCTGATGCGATGCGGATAGAATAAACTAACGTTTCCTTGGCCGAGTGGAAATTCGCTATGTGCTTTTAGTCTCAGAAATGAACATGCGATGCACTTGAACTCGACAACTGAGCATGGTTCGGCTTATATTCTTAGCTACTACCAAAGTGAAACTGTGCTCATGTATTCTGGCTCTGGTTAACAAACTATCCAGTTCATGCTTCACGGGGATGTCCTTTCTTTGTTCTGGCTCCTTTCTCTACTCCTCTTCAGTGGACTATTTGACAGGGAAATTCGAGTAGCAATATTCCCCCATTGATAACAACACGTAGGGCCCCTTTCTTAATAATGAATCATTCATTAGCAAGCTTTTACGATGTGGTGAGGCTAGGAAATGTTTGAATTTGAAAAAGCAGACAAGATGGGGCTACAATCTTTTCTTATCTTCACAGGAAAAACTAGTCCTTAAGGTATATTATGGCTGTGGTTTCCCACTACACAACTTGTTTTAAGCATCTCGGCCTGTCATGTCCTCTAACCTCATAGCAGTCCTTGGGGGGCGGCAATTTGGATTATTACTTATATTGGCTTCTTCAGCTTTATTTCCTTCTGTATAAACATCGATAGGTCCATTAAAATTGCCTAAAAATCACAGGTTTTAGAGATTAGGATTTGATACGTCCCTTTTCCACAACCTATTGATTGGACTCTGATAACTGACCTTCTACCCTCTCCCTTTTGGCTTCGTCAGAACTCGCTTTGATGAGATATAAATCCTATTTTTCTGTACTCACTTACTGATGTGGGAGTAAAAACTCAAATAAAGTTTTGTGGCTTCGCTATTTTCCTTGTTCCTTGGACTGGATTACATGCAGAGCAAGGAGGTGTTCTTGGCTGTTTCAGAAGGATGTGATTGTGAACTTCCCCACCCTCTTGGACTTTGTGATGAATAATTCATGAAAATGAGTGATAGGTTCATATCAATGCAATGTTTTCAGTCGTCCTGACACAGTAGACAATTTTGTAACAACTGAAATAAACGGATGTGATAGGACGGTGATTATTCCTGGCAGTGATGAGATAGGTTCGTACTGGTTCTCATTTCTCACTGTTGTCATAAAGGACTCCGGACCTGAAAGGAAGATCTTACCAGATATGTCGGGAACACATGAAGTGTTGTTTGCCTGTGACTCCGACTCCTCAAATGCTTACTCAGCAACAAATTGCTATCCATTTTGGAAGTAAATTCTATGTTATTATGTAATTGGTCTCAAACTCAACTTCTACGTGCATCCATATTTTACCTGAAGAATCTCAAACAAGCAGAAATATCTGTGTGAAGTTTCCTGTCCATGATACTGGACAAGCTAATATCGTCAGAAAGCTAAAGTGAAACGATCAAATAAACTGGACCATGCACAGAAAAGGTTGCGGAAAAATGTGCAAATATATTCTGTTTGGAAAAGAAGAGTTGGGATTCTCTTTCTGATATGTCTCGTTTTCGAGTCGTGGGAATAGAGCCGCACTTGTGAGGGAGAGCTTTGCCGCCTATATGGTCCAACTCAGCTCAAATTCGGATTAGTCGATTGCCCGTGTGGCGTCGAATGCTGAATGGTTTAACCAAAAAAAATAAAAAAGAGTTGGGATTCTCTTTCTGATATCGTTCTCTTCAATTCCTAAATGACCGATTGAACATCTTAATTTGACCGTTATTAGGAAAGAATAAGTTACTGTTTACTCATCAACACAGTAGTCATTTATGTCCATTATCTCAGTAATTCAAGGTTTATTTATTTTTAATTTAATTATATGGTCATTAGTTTAGTAGTTTCTCTAAAATATTCTTGTATATTAATAAATAAGTTAAAATGTGCATGAATAATCTAAATTATATTATTTTTAATAGTTATAAAAATTATTTTAATTTCTTCCTTTTCTTCTTTTACTGAAACAAGCAACTGCAAGTGGCCAATCCTGGGATTCCCCTAATATGGCCTACCACATCATCTACTCGCAAATTGCAATGTCAGATTCACGTCAAAAGCAAACACCCATAGTTGACATCCGTACTTAATATTCTTCTGGCTTTCGGTTTAGATTTTCTGTTTAATATTACGGTGTCTTATTGTGTCAAATAAATCTCAGTCATTTATTTATGTTAGTTATGCATGAGTTTTGCGTGAGTCCCGCAAAATAAATGGCCAAAATTTTATAAAACAGAATAAGAAAAAATAATATTGAATAAAAAATCTGAACTCTCCAAAGACAAGCACTCGTTTTTATCAGTGACTAAAAGGCTTCCACCATTAAATATGTCAATAATGGACCACTCTGTCCATCAGAACAATCTTCTGATGAAAGAAACAAGGTCAATTTTCAACCTTCAACTTTCTTCCATTAATCTTTACCATGTAAACTACGAGACAGAAACGAAAATAAAGAGAAAGAGGGAATAACATTCTATTCCTATCATGACTTTACACACTGCATGTCATTATCATGCGTTTCAACATTAAACATTTGCATTTGGGAGATCGTCGTTTCAAGTCTTTGGATTCTGCCAACTTCTTCAACTCATCATCATTTTATAGCTGTTCCTGACGAAATGTAATGGGAGTTGACGAAACGGCAATATTACTACAAGTGAATTATGAGAGAGGTGACCAAAGCAAATCCATATTGGGCAATCCAAAAAGGATATGTTCTTGGTGAATCTCCAGCGACCAGACTTGCCAGCCATGAACTTGCTAGCGAAGTTTCTTGGATTGTCCCCGACTCCGTCCCTCCCAGTGCCGTTTCTGAATCTGCTGTCTTTGGACTAGAATCTCTTGAAGATTTTAAACTGTCGGATAGGCCAAAACAACGTTAAGAATCAAACCGATAACCTTAATGAAACCGCGAAAACAAAATCAAACATGTAATTGAACTAAAACAGTATTAATACAGTTGCATGGGTACTTTACCTTGGCTTGTTAGGACAGAAAGTGATGGTATAATCAGCAGAAGTACACGTAAAAGTACTAGTAGCGTCGTCGTACGCGTAGCTATACGATTTTGGACACGCACTCTTGAACATCTCTGAGTACATCGAAGGTTTACATGCAGCAGGTGAATTATACTCGCCGCTGCAACAATACTCCGGGCTCCCAAAAGCCTCACAGGCACTCCGGCAACCTGCGCCGTCGTCTGTTCTCAATTCCGACGGGCACTTCAGGTTAAGGTCGGTCAAGCAACCGGTGGTCGAGCAGTCACCGGAACCACCACTAGCTTCCACAACCATGGCCAAGTTATAGCCATCTACGAGACTAACGTCGTAGAAATCTTGAGAGCCGGAGCCGAGAGTGAATTCAGCTAAAGTGGCGGGCGGTGTGGCGCCGGCACCGTTGCATTCAACTTGGTCGGAGCCACAGTCGCCTGTGACGCAGGAACCGTGTCCGGAATCGTCGAAATTACACCCAGTTCGACCCCAGAAACGACCGGACCAACCGGTTGGTGCCTGAAATGAGCGAGAAGTGCCTTTTGTGAGCTCAAAGCCGGTGCTTTCGAGTTTTGGACTGCCTAGAATTCCAGGCCATACCGTGAAGTCGCATTTGTTAACGAAAGTGAATGTGGCACTTGAAACAACTGCAAAAGAAAAAGGCCCAAAACCATAAATGGAATTAAGTTCAGAGATTCATGGTCCAACACTAACAAAATGTTAAAAAGTTCCTTGTTTATGCACCTCTAAAAATGAAGAAAATGGTGAAGTTCAGGACCATATGACGGCGGCATTGGTAACAAGATAATGAACCCATATGGAATTTATGTGTTGTTGTTGTCTCTGTTTCTGATGCAAATGTGAGGAAAGACCAAAACTTTATCAATGAAGAATTTAAGAAATCGCTTTTGGGGTAATATGGTTATGAGTTTCAACAAGCGGAACAAAGAAGAATAATGGCACAGATGATATATCTATTGATGATGGAAATGGAAGAAGAACAGAGTCCAAGTCGGATAAATTAACTATGGGATATGGAAGAGGGATAGACTAAGAGGAACAGTCAAGAATCTTCAAAATCACCCGTGCATAAAGCAAATACTCTCTCTCTCTAGCCAAAAGAAGTAGATGGAAGAGGGATGGAAATGGAGTGCGCGCATGAGTGAGGGAAGCGAGTGGCGGTGGAGAAGGATCTCAATGATAAGCTCTGCACTCTCTGTTTAGTATTTATAAGGAAAATTGGCTGAATGAGAAGCTTTGCACTCTGCATTTAGAATTAACTAATACTCGTTAATAGATTTTTAAAAAGTTATTAAATATTTTTCATAATTAAATTGTAATTATTTTTATAGCTAGAAATAAAAATTAAAGTAAATTTTAAATAAAAACAGACTATTATGTTTTATGGAAGAAAGTATAGGTGATGGGAAGCAGAGCGCTAGACCACACTGGAAGTACGACACAGTTCTCATTTTCCCCGAAACAAATGACCCATGTGCGCAGCGTATTTCTTCTCTCCTCTCTCCGACAGTTTGTCAACCCCTGAGTCAAACATCCGTCTCACGGCGGTTCACCGTCCCTTAAGGTGGCAGCCTCATTAACCTGACCCCGGGAAACCCAGTAAAGTTGCCTCAAAAGAGGAAGCATGTCATGTTGTGGCTGCTAAGCTAAGCCACATGTGTATGCGGGAAATCTTCCTTCTTCCCTTTTTTTACGATGAATAATAAAACCTTTAATATTAAATAAATAAATATAATTAACTATATCTTAATATCTTTTAATAAAATAAATATGTATAATTTTGTAAAAATGTTTGTAAACTAAAATATATTTTTAATTACTGCAACTAATGATATTATTTATAATTAAATATCTAAAAATTATTTATTAAATAAATATTTTGAAATTTATGTATTCTAAAGACATTTAGTATTTAAAATTTTTATTTTAATTAATTGTAAATTGAGTAAATTAATTAGTCATTATTATTATTAATAATTAAATAGTATATACTTGGTTAATAATAAATTAGATTATAAAATAAAAATAAAAATATTATAATTTTCATAATTTATCAAAATAGATAAATCAAAACTAAAATTAAAAATTTAATCAAACATTTTTTTTGTTAAAGTTAAAGTAAAATTAAAAAATTAAAAACTAGCAATAAAATCAAATAGGCCCTTAATGATCAAAGCCTTTATTTTAACCATCGCCAAAAAGAGTTCATTTGCGTTAGGCACTAAATGAAATATTACTGAATTATGTGATTTGTATTAGAAATTGATTAGAATTAGTACTTTAAATTATGCATAATAAAGTTCTCGTAATGATAAGGGGTCAATGTCGAGTCCAGATCTTCTGTCTAATATTATGGTGTCATATTGTGTTCAATAAATCTCAGTCATTTAGTTATGCGGGTCCCACATGAGTCTAGCGTGGGTCCCGCAAAATAAATGGCTGAAATTTTATGAGACAGAGTAAGACAGAATAATATTAGACAGAAAATCCCAATGCCATGCCAAAGTGCAACTACATAGACCAAAAATAGGAAAAAAAAATCATAAAGGAACGGTAGATAGAAGAATTGGAATTGGATTTCCAAGAGATTACTTCTTTGCCAGTCCGGGTCCCCTCCTCTTTTTGTGTCAACATCCTAAAAGAAATGTGATATTCCAGTTTTTCACCCAAACAATCCCACACGGTTGGTGATGTCCGAATGCTTTACTACAACTTGCAAAATGTCTCATAATCAGTGGCAAGTAAGTTCAGCTTACCTTGTTAACCACCCAATTGCCGTTTCTGCCACTTTGCCTCAATGTTAGTGGGCAGTTTAACCGTCTCCTTCTCCTTCACTTCTCCGTCTGACACCTGCTGTCGTGGCATGCATTGCTATATCTGAGATGCCTCGATGTGCAATCCTTCTAGTGGATACTTATGCTGCTTAACCTGTTTCCGACTTCTTTGCTCTTTCCCAGTTTGCTGATGCACTTGGTTTTTGAGCTCAAACGATACCAAATTTGGAGACTGCATGTGCTAAATCTTATCTGAGATCAAACTTCTAAAAGTTCTCGTCCATTAATTAACTATGTGAAATAAGGCCAGCGTCAGCTAGATTCCAAAGGTAATGACAGCGAAAAGCAATGTCAACGTGTAAAACATGATAGCGACATCCAATAGGTTATTGGCAATAGCAACCATTACTACACTAATATTCAATTAAGCGCATACCAAGCTCACATCAAATTTTTTGTTCCAATAAATTTCATTCATATATTTACGTGGGAACACATAAATATGTGGATAAGATTTAACAAAATATGATAAAAATATCATAATTGAAATAGAAGATCTGATCCTTATCTAGTTACATGTCATACTTATATGTCATACTTAACAGAGTCCACTAAACAGCGGGTGTCTATTCATAAATATTTTCTTGATTATTGTAGAGTTCCAGATTTCTCATGTCAAATTATAAATCATTATTAAAATTTTAACTCCAATTATAAAATTAAATTTTAATTTGAATTAATTCAAGTATCTTATATTTATTTCATAATTTTTTAAATTTTACAATTAAATATAGTCTAATTTACATTAGTTTTTCTCTTTTTATTACTTGCTCTTTATACATATAATCTATTAAGTTCCTAATATATTGATAATAATTAGTAATTTTAATTTTAATTTATAGTAAAAATGAGATAATTATTTAATTAAACAATTTATAATTGTATATTAAGATTAACGGCTAGTAACAAATCATGACCAAAAATTTGAGTCTCGTACCGTATCAGTCGGTATCGTACTAGCCAAAAACGGTACAAATTTTACCTTATTAGTACCGGTAGGTACCAAAAATTTCACATGGTGCCGGCTTGTACCATAAACTTTAAAAATTTGAAGAACTTTTTTGTAAGAAAAAAACCTAACAAAATATCTCTTTCTCTCCTCTCTGCCCACGTAGATTCATCTCCACTCTCTCTACTCTCGCTCCTCATCGCCACCCACACCAGTCACCATTTTTGTGCACATCAAAAGAAAAGATTGCAGATTAGTAAGAACATGTAATAAAACAATGAAGCATAACTAATCCACTTTTCACGCAAGCCATCCTGGAAACCTTGACTACATGTAGGATGCCGAGGGAAGTTAACCATACCTTTGTTTGTCTTATGCCAAAGGAGACAAACCCCTCCTCCTTGATTGATTATAAACCCATCTCGTACTATACTATCTTTTATAAGGTCTTAACTAAACTTCTTATCGGTAGAATGAAAAAGGCTTTGCTAGAAAACGTTAGTTGAACTCATAGCACATTCATGGAGGGTCGATCCATTGGTGATAGCATTATGCTTACATAAGAGCTCCTTAAAGACTATCAATCTCACAAAAACTTAAAGAGCTGTGTTTGGAAAATCGACTTCTATAAGGCCTTTGATATAATTAGATGGGACTTTATTCAAGCTAGCATGGAAGGTCTGGAATTCCCTACCAAATTCTCGACTTGGGTTATGATGTGTCTGTAGACCTCTTCAGTGAGTATACTTATCAACGGAATACCCTCCAATCTGTGTCATGTGCTAGAGGGATTAGACAGGGAGATCCTCTATCCCCCTACCTCTTCATATTTGTTATGGAAGGTCTGTCAAGAATATTTACCAAGCTGATACATCCCAATGGCAGATTCTCTTATCATCATACTTGTCGGCACCCATTTAACATTTACCGATGACCTTTTGCTACTCTTTGGAATCGATTTGTTCTCAGTTAACATTATCAAGGACATCCTAAACCGGTTCTCCTCCATGTCTGGACTCCAAGTTAATTTACAAAAAAATAACTTCTACTGCTCATCTGATGTACTTAACTCAACTGTTCTTGTTAATGCAGCTGGAATGGAGCTCCATAACCTTCCCTTTGAATACTTGGAGTACCTATTTCACATGCAAAACTCACTTATTGTAACTATCTTCCTCTTCTAGAGAAATATTGATTCAAAATTCTAGCTTGGTAGAACAGGTTTTTATCAATGGCTGCTCGAGTCACATTAATAATTTCAGTTCTTAGTAACTTACATACTCACCGGTTAAACCATTTGATTCTTCCAAAAAGAATGATCAAGGAGCTAGATAGAACTATAAAAGCCTTTGTCTGGTCCGGCTCTATAAAGAACGCTAAGAAAGAAAAAGTTAAATGGGCAGAGGTGATAACTCCAAAAAATATGGTGGACTGGGTATTATCTCTACAAATCTCATGCAGAAGGTTCAACTTTGTAAAAAGATATGGAGATTACATATTGATAATTAAGCCATATGGATTAAATGGATATATGAAACTTACCTACATTCTCAGAATTTCTGGCAGATTCAGTGACTACGAGTTGTTCTTGGATGTTCAATCATATGATAAAAATCAGACGCCTCATTTACTCATGGATCATACACAAAATAGGAAATGGCAGCAACACTTAGCTATGGTATGACAATTGGACTGACTTCAGTCCACTGACACAAAGACCTGATCTTATCCACTTTTATAATAGAATCCCTCTCGATGCTAAAGTTGCATCCCTTATATATGATGGGAATTGGTCTTGTACCTTCAGAGGTTTTAATTTGCTCACTCGATACTTCCCATCTATTACCAACAGTAATACCTTCAGAGGTTTTTTTCTTCCTTCCACTCTCCTCTCTCAATCCTAGACCTTCTTTGACTTTGGTGAACCCCTCTCCAGCCGGCATCATCCATCTGTCTTCTGCTTCCTTTCACCTCCTCCAAAAATCTCCTTTTGCTTCCAGTACCTGCACTCACACGAACAGAAGTTAGATCTTCAGCAATGGCCTCTGACTTCCTGCTCCCCTGTCCATCCTGCCAAGATCCCCTAAAACCCCCCAAATACCCCAAAAAAACCCTCCAAACCCTTCCCCAAAACCTAACTCCAACCCCAACCCTTCTCCTAAATTCTCAAACCTTCCCTCACACCCCTCTTCCTCCTCTGGTCCTTACCCTTCTTCTGCTGGAGTTCCTACTGCCCCACTAGGAACTTCTGCTGCCATAGGGAAAAATGACAATGGAGCAAGAAGAACTTGGAAACAAGTAGTTGGGGACACAGTCGACTCCTCCTTGGTCTACAATCCCCCTGTGGAGATAGGGGGACGCATTATAGTGGCCCCTAGCCTTGAGGAACTGCAGCAAGGAGCAAAAACGTGGGAAGCAACACTAGTTGGTTTTTTCATGGAGAAGAGGCCCGCTTTCCCGATTATTCATGCTTGGGCTAGGAGGAATTGGCTTGGACGAGGTCTTCTAGAGGTAATGCTTTCGGAAGAGGACAACATTATATTCACTTTTTCTTCTAAAACGGAAGCCTAAAAGATACTTGAAGAGGGGCCTTGGCATGTGTCCCAACTTCCCCTCTTTCTACAAACATGGCAACCGGGAATGGAGCTTGAGAAAATTTGATTGAAGAACATTCCTTTATGGATTAATATTCACAATATTCCTTTAGAGTATTGGACTACTAAAGGTTTGAGTATGCTTGCAAGCTACTTGGGCAAACCAATTTGCATGGACGAGAATACAGCATTGAGGAAAAGAGTTGGCTTTGCAAGATTACGTGTGAGTATGGATTTATCTAAGGAATTGAAGGATAGCATTCCTATTCTCCGATTGGCTGATGGTAATTCACTTCGGGAGGACCGTGTTATGGTTACTTATCAATGGAAACCCTCCCTTAGAACCCAAGGCAAGGCCTGGAAACCGACAGGTAAATTTTTCATTAAGGGAGATTATTGGGAATTGATGAGAATTGAACAACCTGAGAACAATGAGGCTGAAACACTCTTGGGAAAGGAGGAGACATTGCTAGAAGTTGTACAGCAGGAGAAGAATCCTAAAGAAACAGCTATTTCTTCCAGCTTTACCACCAATCCAAAGGAGGAAGAAGCATTAACTAACAAACAGAGTGAAAAAATAGCAGCTGAAAACAAGACTGAAATGAGGGAAGGAGGGGAGGAAGAGCTTCCTATTGAAACTAATCAAAATGATGACTATTCCGAGGAAAACATGATGGAATGCAGTTCTGCACAAATTGAGAGGCCAATAGCTATGAATCATGAGGATCTCTTTGAATCAGTCACATCTAGAAAGAGCACAAGGAGTAGTAGGAAAAGCTCCAAAGGGAAACTCAATTAATTATGTCAGTGGTTGTTTGGAATGTGAGAGGAATAAATAATCCTTCTAAGCTTTGTGCTTTAAAGGATTTTGTGAAGCAGGAGAAACCTTGGGTATTTTGTATGTTGGAGACCAAAATTAAAAAGGAAAATCTTAGAAAATTAAGTTGTTTGGGCAACAATTGGCAACTTGTTTCTAATCATCAATGCCATGCTTATGGGAGGATTGTTGTGGCCTATGATGACCTTTTTGTGAAGCTGAAAGTGTTGGAGTCTAATTCTCAATTTTTGCACACAAAGATTTGGTTTAAATCGGAAAACAAAGGGATTATAGCTACTTTCATATATGGTTTCAATGCTAATTTTTAGAGAATCGATCTCTGGAGCTTTCTTCGAAGAATCAAACCCTCAATAAGCTCCTCGTGGATGATTGGGGGAGATCTTAATACCACTTTGTTCAGATCTGAAGCTGAGGGGAATTGTAATCTACGAAATTACACTACAGATCTATATGATTGCATTCAGGATGTTGAGCTGGTGGACCTACGGGCTACAGGTCATAAATATACATGGTCCAACAAGCAAAGTGCTATTTGGCATATTAGGAAAAAAACTCGACAGACTAATGGTCAATGGGGAATGGCTCTCCTCCTTCCCTCTCAGTCATGCTAAATTCCTAGACCTGGGCTTCTCTGACCACACTCCCATTAAACTTATGGATCTTTTCTCCTCCCAAAAATCACAGCATCCCTTTAGATTCAATAATTTCTTAGCTGATATGGAGGGCTTTCAAGACGCCATACAGAAAGGCATGGATTTTAGATGTTATGGGACAAAGCAATACATATGTGTCCAGAAGCTTAAGGCCATAAAGCATGAGTTGAAACTTCTTAATGAGACGAGAGGGCAGAATCTAACCAAGGAGATTGACATTTTTAGGGGCAAGCTTCACTCCTTACAGCAAGCTTTGGCGGAAAATCCTTCAGATGCAAATCTAGCTACAGCTAAAAAGGAGGCCCTTAAGAGATATTTGGAGGTGATGGCAAACCAACACTCATTGCTGAAACAAAGATCTAGGATTTCTTGGATTAAGGAGGGGGACAGATGCTCTAAGTTCTTCTTCAATACCCTGTTAGCCCGAAGGCATACTAATAGAATCAACTCCATTAAATCTGAGGATGGCAGGGAGGTGTTTGGTCAAGAGGAGTTAGCAAGGGATGCCTTATCTTTTTACAGTAAGCTACTGGGGTCAGACTATTCCCATTCTGTGCAAGACCTTAATCTTAGCCACATTGTAACTTCCAAAATTCCAGACCAAGAAACTTACAGACTGACTAGCCCTGTTACGAATCAGGAAATTGACCAGGTGGTATTTAGTATGAATGGATCTAAAGCTCCCGATCCGGATGGTTTAAATGGCTTCTTCTATCAGAAATCTTGGCTTTACTTGGGTGGACTTATCAAAGAGGCAGTGAAGGAATTCTTCTTAAAGGGACTTCTCCTCAAGGAAATCAACAAGACATTCCTTTGCCTAATTCCTAAAAACCACAGCCCAGAATCTTGGACCGATTACAGGCCTATATCTTGCACCAATTTCCTTTATAAGATCATAGCCAAGATATTGGCTAATAGAATGAAGGGGGTCTTAAA
>JANKOD010000191.1:18095170-18109043 GCA_026284645.1 Erythroxylum acuminatum
TCAAGAAGACACCTGCAAAACTTCTCTGTATGATCCAGCATCCCACATATGAAACAAACATTAGGGAGCTTTTCCCAAATGAACGAGACAGTGAACTAATTGCCCTTCTCATGACGAAGCTTCTTAGTGCCAACAATGGGAGTTCGAACATCTTTCTTTATGCGAATTCGCATATAGGAATTCCATGAGCGGTGAAAATTATTTGGATCAGAAGAAACAAACTCTCCCAAGAAATTACCAAGTCTCTCAAAAACAGCCTCAAACCTAAAGCCAGAAACCAATCCATGTATTTGAACCCATATCAACACATGATATAAAGGAACGTCAGCTGGCCATTGATTCTCTCCTACCCGATTCAGCAGAAGCAGATTGTTCGAAAAAGTACAGGGAGACATGTCTAAAGCACACTCAACATCAACATTATGGTAAAACCGAAACAGATATAGACCTTCAGCCTCCTCAGTAATAGTAACTCCCATGAATGGTTGCCAAAAGGAAGCCAAAGTTTGTTTCATGGCTTGAAAATTGATTACTTTTTCTGTTATAAATCGACCAACCAAGCAGAAAGAATAATCAATTTGTTGGGGAGCCACCACTTCACTGGTAAAGACCAAACCCTCATCTTCGTCCCCCTCAATAGATAAGTTAATCATCTCGACAGAAGCAACATCGTCCTCCGCCATTAGAAAAGAATTGAGAAATCACGATCAGAACGATTAGAAATAGGCTTGCATAGAGCAAAGACAAAAGCTCTCATATAGAGAGAAAGAACCGTCGTCTATACCCTAAAATAAGTTCTATTGAGTTTTAGCTCTCTTTTGTCTAGGAAGTTTCTCTCTAGTAATGAGGAGAAATCTCCACCACTCTACAAAGCATATCTACAATTTTTGTACATTTTAGAAAGTATTAAATGATTTTGGATTAGAAAATCGTGATACCAACCCTAAAAGGTTTTGTTTACATATAATTTACATAAATGATGTAGAAGTACTAGATTTATGTTATTAATGTTACCACAATTGTATGGTACCTTTTTGGTATGACGTTTTGTTTAATTATTTGTAGTTAACACAAAAAAACGTTTTTGATCTAAAGGTTTTAACAAAAATTTAACTTATACCTTAAAGTTTGGTGTTGCTGAAAAGAACTCTTACTGGTTTTACTTTTAGAACCTTAACTTGATGGAACCCTGAACTTTCGTCTGATTTCAGTCTGAAAACTACACCTGACATATTTTAGTTTCAAAAGCAAATCCTACATTACTAGTTGAGTAATCCAGCTGGCGACATGGACTCTGCCATTATTCTGAAATTTTCTTTTTAGTGTGATTTCAGCCTGAACACTCTCCAAAATCTCTTCTATTTCCCATAATCTCTCCTCCTTAAAAACTTTCCTATTGTAACTTCCCTTATGTTACCTCTTTTCTTGTCCGTTATATCATTAAAAACATTACTTTTTTATGGACACCATACCAAGTTTTAAATACCTGGTACCGAATTTGAACCTAGTATGGTAATGTACCAATACTAGTTATTATTAAGTGTTGTTTTTGGTAATTTTTAAAATGTATAAAATAGTCTCTGAATTTTTTAAATTGCAAAATAGTCCTTCAATATATTGTATTGTATAATTTATAATTTTACATCAACCTTTTCTTTAAACATCATAATAATATAAATTTAAAATAACAACAATTTATTTATTTTTATTAATATTATTTTTCACATATTTCACATATAAATAATAACCACAATTAATATGAAAAAGATATTTAACCATCTTACAAATATACAATTAAAAACAATATAAAGTATTTAAAATATTATAATTTCATCATATAATAAATAATAATTACATTAAAACATCAAATAAAAAGAATAATAAATATCCATGACCCCTAACAATTACAATTTACAACAAGAGTTCGTGTCGAAGAACCAACTAGAAGTGAAACCTAAAACAAAAATATTTATAATTATGTTATATATATATAATCTAACATACACATTAAATATAAGTGAAATTAAAAGAAGAGAAGAAACAAAAACCTAGAATTTCATTTAATCAAATACCCGTTACAATTGCATTGACCTAATTCTCATTTGACCTAATTCTCATTTGGTACAAAATTTTCATCACTGAAAGGAGCCTTATCATCATCATCATTCAAATTCATTGCACTAAATGACATGTTAATACTTTCCATCTAAGATTATCTTCCAAGTCACTCTCATCTATCAAACCTGGATCTTTATAAACTCAATCCACCAAAAGATAGATATGATCAAGACAAATTGGATCTACAAAACTACTTGTTATATTAAGAGTTAAATTATTAATAAATTAAAAGAAATTATATCTAACTTAATAATGATAATAACATACTTTTCCTGAAGTTTTAAATTATATCGAATAAAAATTAAGTCATTCAATCTTTTGTGCTCTAATTTATTCCTTTTTTTGGAATGGATGAATTCAAATATGCTCTAATTCCTTTCACATTTTTTTGTACTCATACGTTGATTTAGAATTTGAAATAGCAAATCTTTGCAAACTTCCAAATTTATTCCACCAAGCAACTGCAAGACAACAAAAGTAACATTATAAACAAAATAAAGTGATTATTAATTTTCAACAAGTAACAAAAGTGAAAAAATACTTAGATTAAGTTTGTCTCTTTGATGAATATCAATTGACATCACCAAATCACCAGAAACATCCTTATACATCTTCATTTGTGAGCTTAGGAGATCTTGCATAATTACATGGGTAACAACTATTGTAATAATTAATAGCATCCCCTTATTAACTTTAGTTTTCTTTGTAAAACTTGGTCTAAAATAGACTCCATAATTAAAAAATGCCCCAGTTGCAAACAACGGAGAATAAAATTGCCTTTCCCATCTCTCATTGATGACTGCAAGATAAGGTGTGTGTAAAGAAGACCTATTTTTCAGATTGACCTTAATTGTTTCCTTCGCTCCCTCTTTGGCATCATAAAAATAATCTATTATTGGTTTCTCATCACTATCAGTCAGACAAAGTACCCTCACTAAAGGATCACAAACTCGAATGACAAACTGATATTATGAACAAAATTCAGTATCTTCAAGTATAATTATAGAAACCTCTAATCTAGCATGTTGAGACACAACTTACTTATCACTTGTAACATTTGTTTAAACTCTTTCTTCATCATAATAAAACACTGAAGTGATAAGAAATTTGTTGCAAATCTTGTAATAGCAAGACTACACAAATTCTTACTATTGGTGAAATCGTTTCTCATTAAATTCAAGACTCATGCATAATTGTAGATAAATTTGGTCACCTTTTTTACTTTTTGCAATCTCATTAATAATAGGAAAATATCTAGTATCCCTTATAATTTTCAATAGCAAGTCAATGTAATTTGTAGCATTAAGAATCTAATAAAAGGAATTATACTCACTTCGTAATCTCTTCCGGCCGCTTTATAAGCGAAATTATTGTCAGTAATAAACTTAACAATATTTTATGGCCCAACTTCATTCACAACTTCATCAAATATTTCAAATAGAGTATCAACATTCTTAACAAGGCCAGATGCATCAGTAAACTTTAAAAACATTGTGCCCTTTGAAGAATAAACAAAAAAATTAATAATAAGCTCATGTCTTCTATTTGTCCAACCCTCACACATAATTGAACACCCAAAAGTAGCGCAAGTCATTCTTCTTTTATCCAAATAAAATTTAATTTTATAAACAAAGCAACTCAAAAATTTGCCTCTGTAGTCATCAACTGAAGGAGCTTTGTATCTTGAACCGTAAGAGATAACATCATCTACCATAGGCCGATAATAATAAGACTGGGAAGCATTGAATGTTATAATTGAATCATACCACCATCTAGTCATTGTCATATCCACATTATGAGTTGCTTCTTTTGATTATATGACATTATAAATCTAAGGATGAGCTCCAGGATTTGTTCATGGTGCAAAAAAATTAGATACATGACTTCTTCTTTTCCTAACATCAGGTGCAATATTTACTTCTTATTGGGTAGGAATATTATCACTAGTTGTGATTATTTTGTGAGTAGCTAAAATATAATACTGCAAGTGCACAGTATAGTTGTAGCTAGTATTGGCAAGTACAGATCGACCTCACAAGGACAGTAAGTACTAGTAATTACTATTATTCTACTATCTAGCCTGTAGATTGATTGTGGTTAAATTAATGAAACTAAAATTAAACAATTAAAGTAAACAAGCAGTACGATTAAAGCAAAGAATTGGCGACACTAAATTAATTACCGATATCAGATAATTAGTAATTAGGCTTTGAATCCCCCTAAACCCTTAACCGATTGATTATTTTTCATGCAATTATATTGTTGATTAATTAGACCATGGAGATTCCTAAAGTATGCTAGTAGCTGACCTTGAGTCTACTAACAACTAATCCTAAGGTATCTAACCGAATACTTACGTTAAAACTTATAGGATTGCAATCAACTCTTTCCAATTATTGTAGATCTATTCAACCTTAGGGTTTCTTAATCGCTAAGTATAAAATCAAATTGAAGTCTAAAAATCAAATCAATAGACAACAAATAAAACAAATAATTGGATCTCAATAATCAACAAACACAATTTGCATTTATAAAAGAATCAAAACATGTCAAAGTATTCAACTAGGGTTCATTTGACCTAGATACTAATAGAGAATTTAGCTATATATTATCAAACAAGAAATCATATCCATATAAAAAGAAATCAGAATAGAAAACATCGGAATCATAATTCTAAATCTCACTAATTGTTCTCTATCGTGTATTCTAACAATGTAAATGTTCGATTTTGTGTTCTAATGGATCTGTCGATAAAATTCCTGTGTCTTCCGCTCCTTAGGCTCCAAATCACCTTTGGAATTGCCTCTGAATTTCTTTTAACAATGTTAGTCACTTCCTTTTTTATTTGCCTTCGAAATGTTGCTTTTATATGAAAATCTAGGTTTTGGGGTTATGTACGGTCATGTACAGGAACATGCATAATTAGAAATCTCAAGATATCGCAAAAGTGCGTAGCTGTGCACTCCTTCCAGATTACCGATTTTCTGTTTTAAGTCGTGTTTTCATCTAAATTTCTCTCCTTTAAGTTCATGAAGACAATTATTACCTATAAACACACTTGAAGCATATTAAGCACCAAATATACAACAAAAGTATAAAACGTCCAGCAAGAATACATTAAATATGGGGTAAAAATATAGTCAATTAATCATCTATCAACCACCTTTAAAATTCCCACTATCATCTTGAACACTAACAAACAAACTTCCATTACCAATTTCATAATTCAATCTTTGCATATAATTCAACTATAAATTAATTAATTTTGTTTACTTATACAATTCAATTTATAATGCTTATCAATATTTTGTTTTCCTAGATAATTTTAATCAACATTGTTACTGAAATGCTAATTCTCAACTTTAATTTAACAATCTTTCATTATCCAATTTAATCAACATTCTTAGTTTTTTACTCAAATTAACTCCACAGTCAACATACACAATACACTACACAATTCAATTTAATCCTATACAATTTTCTAAGAACCAACAATTCAACATACAGAATTACTACACAACACAGTTACAAATAAACAATTCAATATTCAAATTAACAATCAAGTGATCAAGTGATCAACATAATTCCAAAATTCCAAAATTTCATAATCAATCTTTATAATTCCAAGTGCTTTAAAGGCAATCACCTTTAGCATTTATTGTACAAATCATTTTATGATTAAGAAAGACATTTTTCATTATTTCGATGTTCATACATTTATGGATTTGATGTTGATCTTAAATTGATTTAATTAAGTTTTTGATACAAAACATAGCATGGAGGAAATCATGATGAGATCATGATAATGAGATTCCTATCATTTGTAATTATGTTAGTATCTAAACTTTTCTTAGTCATAGGATTAATAAGATGAGATATCATTAATCTGGATATACTAGCACATGTTATACTCCTTGATTGGATCAAGCAGTAGATCTCATAAGTTATAGACATGAGTTGTTTAGAGTTAGCATGTGGATGCTTACTAAAGGTAGTAAGTACATTAGATTAACCTATTACAAGACAATCATATGAATATTTTATTCCAGTGTCAATGATAGTCTCATTATAGCAATGGTGCAAGTATCCTTTGACTTGAGGTGCTTAAGGATATCTCGAATACTGATCTTGTGCTTTGACTCCATTCGTCTGTGCTTTTTAGGGGTTACTCATAGGGCCACTACAACAAAAATGACATACAGTAACACTTTTGATAATATGTTATAAAATACCTATCTATGGTAACTGAGTAGCCAATAAAGGATTCACCACTCCTAATAAAAGGATATGATACCTAAGAGGAGTCTCTGGCCAGAGCATGTATGTGTCATGAAGAGAATCTTCAATGATACATAGAATAATGAGATCTTCAGGGTAAGATCTAATATCACTTGGACTAGATGTGACGTAGTCAGTCTAGTGGGAGTTAACACTTTGATCATACTCTGAACCAAGTAAGGTATAGATGGTGAAAGGACGAATTACATGGCAATAGTGTGTATGGAAGGGTTCGTAGTTAAACCACTGACTTTCCGATCAATTGGAGGTCATGAAGTGTTGCTAGATACTGCTCTTGCCTTACTTAAATTAAGTGTTAATTCAAGTGACCAACATAACCAAGAACCTAATGGGTTACATACATAGGAGATCTGAAGGATGAGTAAAATGGTCTTCAATCGTGATTCAAGATATGAGAGAGTGTTTTGGGATTGTATCCCGATGTGATCGTGGTAGAAAATGTTACATGAAATGGATTAGAAACAAATGTTGTTGGTTGCCAATTTGGTCATTAACTTCCCAAAACTTCCATTAATGCATGTTATTTATGGTCATTAACTTTCCATAACTTCCGTTAATACATGCTATTCATGACCATTAACTTCCCATAACTCTCCATTAGTGATGGGGATATGGAAAGCCAATGGTGTAGAAAATAGAGATGATTTTCGTGCATCTTATGTAAGACACAAGTGAAAGAAAGGTTTTTTCTTACATACACTCTTTTTCTCTCTAACTCTTACAAGAGTTCTTGTCTTTGCTAGCACAAAGAAAGAATTCTAGCCATCTCCTAATGAGGTTTCATCTTTCTATCTTCGTGTGGACTTTCATTACAGATGGTCTACGTTGATCATTGTAGTTTACGACAACCCAACATGGAGAAGATTAAAGAATGAAGGAGGTCATCGGAAAGGTATGTAAACATCTTACATTTCATGTTTTTGTTTTCTATATCTATATGCATGAGTAGATCTGTTTTTTTTAGGTTCCGTTTTATTTTCCGCTGCGTATATGTCATACACAATTCTGCAATTTTTATATCCTTCACTAAGCTATTGATGCAGGTTAGGGAGTGGCTGGAGTATATGCCTTTGTGAAGTTGCAGACTGGTTTCGGGCCAGTAGATGGGCAAGTTAGTAGGTGGGAGGGGTAGTTTGGTTCAGTTTTAGTTGGGTTTAAATATGGATCTACAAAATTGGAAATCCTGATCTGTAGAGTGCAATCTATCCAAGTGAGCAGCTAGACTAGAGAAGACAACTTACAGCGATCAGAGGACCAGAGGTGCGGTGGCAGTGGCGGTCGGAGAGTGATAGGTGGTCTGACCAGAGCTGGAGGCTCGTGTGGTTGGGCACTGGGCAGGGGGTCTGACTACTGTGCTATTGGGATGACGGGCGATATCACACTGCATGAGGGAAAGACGATACAAGGACTGTGCTAAGACTGGGATGCTAAAGACATAGAGGAGAGAGAGAGTAAAATAAAAAATGTGTGTGAGAGAGTGACAAACGGGAGAGGGTGTAATTTTGTTAGTTAAAAATTTTAGTTTTTAACAAATAAGTCCCTTAATTTTTTAAACTTTACGATATCAACAATATTTGATCGGTATTTCAGATACTGGCTGGCACTAAAAAAATACCAATACTAGCCTATACCGACTTTTGTTAGTTAAATATTTTAGTTTTTTACAAATAAATCTCTTAACTTTTTAAACTTTACGATATCGGCAATATTTGGTCGGTATCTCAGATATTGACTAGCACTAAAAAAATCTAGTACTAGCCTGTACCGACAGTCAGTACCAAATTTCATTGCACAATACTCACTCTGTATTCTCATATATGATAATTATCATATTTGGTTCTAAAGTTGCATGAATCGATAAGACAAGTGTTTTCAACTCCATCTTTATTTATCATATTTGGTTCTAAAGTTGCATGAATCGATAAGACAAGTGTTTTCAACTCCATCTTTATTTACCGCAATTGATTGTACACATTTCATCGATGAATTTTTGACATGTTGATCGATTTACTATCTTCCTCGCGAGTGATTATAGAGCCACACGTAAAATTTAGCTATTGACATTTAAAGAAAGCAACATTTTTTATAGATTCTTATGAATTGGAAATAGTAACGATACATTCTCCTCATAGTAAAAGATGTCATACGAGAAGACACTACCAAAAGAATGACCATATGTCGAAACCTAAAAAATCTAAAAAATTACTGTAAATATCAAACATTTAGAAATAATATTTAAAGCCTGGAAGATGGTAGTGCCATTCTTAAAGCCTAAAGGTATTATAATATTAAAAGCCTGAACTTCTGGAGAGACGAAGACAAAGTTAATTAAACGGCTTCATTTGTAAAAGTGGGAAAATTTCAGGAGTAAGTTACAGCTTATTACCTATCTACAGAATGCAGTGGAAGTCATTGTAGGATGGCAGCTTAGAACAACCAAAAATAGGAGATAAGTTTAATCAAGCTAATTAGTAGACTTCAACGTTCCATTGCTCTGCTTTCTTCAACTCCCTTTTGTACTCTGTCCAATCAATGCCTGAAACATAGAGCAACGAGGAAACTGTCAGCAATGGAAATCATCTTCTGCACTGAAGAAGTAAGCCCATTTCTTACCGTCTTTGGCGGCTAAGGACACCATAATGTCGTCGATTCCTTTCTCCATTCCTTTCAGTCCACACATGTAGACATATGTGTTGTCTTTCTTTAGCAGTTCCCAGAGCTCTTCTGCATACTGAGCCATGCGGGTTTGGATATACATCTTTTCGCCTTTATCATTTGTTTGCTCTCTGCTAACAGCAAAGTCAAGTCTAAAGTTGTCGGGGGCCTTCTCCTCCATCTTCTCGAATTCCTGTTGGCTCGACATGGATAGTTATGGTTTCAGTCTCATTTTATTGTAGAGAACAAGAACTGAGGATAAGGAATATTAAAGTGATCAGTCAGCCCCACCTCCTTGTAAAGCAACGAGCTACTTGTTGGGACACCCAAGAAAAGCCATGCCAAACCATTGAACTGGAAGAATCACAAGAGTGAAGTCAATTTGATATGGTATACATTACGGTAGCTCCTATGGCTGCAGCAAAAGAGTACTGTTGTTTTACCTTATAGTTGTCGTGCTTCTCGAAAAACATCTTCCAGAGGAATGATCGAAAAGGAGCAATGCCAGTTCCTGTGGCAAGCTGCAAGGAAGAAATTCAGCAAGATGCTGTATCAGATACATACTATAGACAACAACATAATTTTTAGTACAGAGCATATATACTGAAATGACTGAGTGTCCTAATAATATCAAGCTATTAGCATGACAAAAGTGGGGATACCATGATGACAGTGGCATTAGGATCTTTTGGCATAAGCATTTCTTTCCCAACCGGTCCAGTAATCTTCACTTCAGCTCCAGGTTTCAAGTCGCCTGCAATATATTATAATCAAAGTGGTGAAATGTCAGTCAGAGCCCTATCCATATCTCGCACTGTAATCATATCACAAATCTCTTTACCATATTAAGAGCTTTAAAGACAAGTATGGTATTGTATTGTAGATTCATGAGAAATACATAAAATACGTTAAAGAAGTAAAAGAACCTTAAAGCCTTACACAAAAAGTTTGAGCAGACTCCTTTTACAAGTTCTCCTTTGTCATTGGTGTATACAAGCCTCTTGACACAAAGAGACACCTGAACCAAGCGTTCACATCAAAAACCAAAATCAACATAAACCCAACCGTAAGAGGCGGCATTACACAGTGATTTTCTTTGGGATCTAAGCAAACTAGTATGTAATGTGAATCAAAAAGCATAAGAAGCTCACAGTCTTGGAGTCTCCAAAGTCACCAAGGGCACTGCTGGCAATCGAGTACAATCTTAGCTTGTGAGGCTTCCCGTTCTTATCAACACCGTCTGCAATAACTCCAATTGATTGTCCCTCTCTGTAAGGGACTTCTCCTGCGTCCCCAAGAAATCATTTAGCTTAATAAGATCAATCACGTCTTTAAAGAATAATTCAGTCATAGTTTTGCACATATAGTTACACACTTAACAATTAAACTTCATTGATCCATTCAGAATTATGCAGTCAGGTAGGTGATCAATTATGATTTCAGAAGTGCATTAGAGGTCATTACCTTCAGTGCTGAAAACCATGTGCCAGGTTTCTCCAGGAGCATCGTCTCCAGTGATCTTTGTGTTCAAAAGGCATCTGCCAGTGTAAGGCGTCTTGGGCTTGAACTTGTTAACGACAACACCTTCATCATCTTTCTTGGATATCTTCACAACCTTAGCAGGAGCCTCTGTTGTAACCTGGGCTCTCACAGAAACCACTCTTCCACCAACAGACACATCTCTGCAGTATACTGGCACCTAAACATATACAAAAGTTGAAAAAGATCACAGCTTTGAGCTACTTCTCATTAAAAATTTACCTATCATGTGGATAAAACTAATACCTTCTTAAGGGTAATTCTTTCAGGCGAGATTATGGAGGTTATCGAGGGGAGAGAAGCGGACTTGGAAGAAGGAAAGGAGACTGCAGCAGTCACTGCAGTGGCCATGGTTGTTATGATGAAGAAAGAATGAGAAGGGAAGACAGACTTGAGAGTGGAAGGAAAGAAAAGGGTGACAAGATCGTAGTGTTTTGGTTGGTACAGGACGTATAGATTGCGTGGATCAGATTTTGGAGCCAATGCAGTGGCTGTTGTAAGGATAAGTCTAGTGGGTAAATGTATGACTCTGGCTCCTTCTAAGCTAAACCATGCTTTACGATCCACTCTGGCACCTAGATTTCTCTCAGTTTATGTACCAAAGCACAAAAAGGCAACGGGCATGGGAATTTGTGCTGTTTTGGATTTTGGGTTCTTATTTCCAAAGCACTTGGCTGATGCTAAATGTTTGTCAAGACAAAGTTGCGTTTTTTAAAAACCGTTAAGTTGAGTTTTTTTTTTTTAAATCGTTATTCTTCTTCTTCTTTTTTTTTTTTTTTGAGAAAGAATTCTTCTAGTTGTCGCTAAGAGCATTCCTTAGTGAATCTTCTCTTCATATTGGGTAATGCAGCCGAGAGCTCGGCCCAACTCTCGACTTGATTAGCTCTTTTACTAGACTTTGGGCTACTCTACTTTAGATCCAATTTGCAATGACTACGTCGTGCCTTTTGGAGATGGAGAGGTGAGCAATTAATATAGATTGTTTAATTATTTAATCATTACAATAATAGTGAAAATCATTAATAATATATAAAAAGTTTTGATTTATTACAAATATAATACATCATTAATCTTGTACTCACTTGAATAGTCATTTAAACCAAGGTTAATTATCAAAATAATTCAAATTTTGCTAATTACTCGAGATTTAAAAAATGACAATAAAATATTCAAAATTTCAAATTTTATAAAGATAGTACAAGGTTAATTTCATTAATAATAGAGTTGTGTGACAGTGTAAGTGAAATTTTACGTTAGACTATAACAAAATTAAATTAATTAATATTAAAGAAAAGAAAAGGACAACCTAACCTAACCCTCCTCATCTTTCTCTTGTTTGCACACTCATTTCTACCCACCATCTTTCTTCTTGTCTCTCCTCTCCAGCGACATGATTCTTTTTATTCATTTTTACATTAAACTTGGACAAAGTATGTCGGGGAGATCACACGCAAAACAAGGTGATGCCTTTTTGATGTGGTTCCTAACAGGAATTTCATTTATTGTTGTCCTTCTTGTCTATATGGTTAGCCTGAAGTGCTCACCACTCGTTGCTTTTAGGATGGTACTTGGTTTTTGAATCTGTCTCCCTATTGTAGCCGATTGGCTTATTAAATTGGATTTTTATTCTTATCTTTAGCTCAAACGATCTTCATATGCTTTCATATAAGAATTCAAAAAACTAGGTCACTCTATTCCCTCATTGTGTCATCGTGTTGATCATTTTTCCTTGCTCTAAAAGTTATTTATTTTTCTTTTCTAGATATGGTATTGATATTTGTTTAGTCGTCAAGTTTTTAGCGATATTATTCTAGGTGAATGGTTTTAGACCTATTTTCTTCTAGCTATAGACTTCAATGTGAATGGTTTAAGTCTTAATGTTCTTACTAAGTGATTGATAACTTATTTATGTCTAGAAAGCGAAATATTGTTTGCTTCTTCCTTTTATTTTCATTTTATTATTGGATGTGGATTAAAAGGATTTCAAGGTGATCATTCTAGTGTTGAATTGTTAATAGACTTGACATATTTTATTTGTTTGTTTCCTAAACAATGATATCTTGGTACTTCTGCAAATTTTTATCGAATTGTTTCTCAATTGATATTTTTTGTTTTAAATTCTCTTATTCATCCATTAATTTTTCTAGGGTATGTTATATAAATTTTTATTAATTACACTCTTCACGTATAAGTCATTTGAGTTCTATTGCTTTAAATCTGTAGTGTAGACATCTTTTGATAGTAAGTGACGATCTTGAACTTAACTACAACAAATGTTAAATTCTTTTATCAAATTGCTAAGTACATGCATAATTATAGTTTTGAAGGCATCTTATCTAATTTATGTTGTTTAGTTGAAAACTAATGATATAGTTATTTGTTTTTATAGAAGTTGGTAAATTTTGAATATCATTATAGTGAGATGTTGGAAAGACATAATAATAATAAATATGTTGGGGGAAGATTAAAAGGAAGATTGATATGAGTGTTGATGAACTTAGCACATTAGTCCTAAAAGGAGTGTTATAAGATAAAGGACATAGAGTAATATCGTTGTTTTACAAATTTCCTAATGAGTCGATGAGAAGCTTAAAGGAATTAAGCTTACACCATGATAAGGACATGTTGATAATGCTCAATCGTCCGAATAACTGAACTACCACAATGTCGAAGTCTACTACAAGCATGGTTATGAGCATCTTGCAACAGATGGTGACGAATGTGATTTTGATATTAGTAATGACTTTGAAAATAATACACAACATAATATGAGTATGAATGATGAAGGCTTGTTCCAAGTTTAATTGGAACAAGATAATGGAGATTTTATTGTGATGTAGATGAGTGCATTTAAAGATGATTCAGCTAAAGACAAGTTATATGTAACTAACGATGAAGAATATGTTACTACGAGATCAAATAAGAAATGATGTGCCAAAACCATATATAGTACGTTTGAATACGACAATGTTGTGGATGCGGTTGGAAGTAATGGAAAGGATTACAATGAAGATGGTGATTATTCCAAAAAAAACAAAGACAAAAGGGAAGTTCATATGGTCAGTGTAGTAAATATGACGATAGTGATGCTGAATTTCAATCACCAGTTTGCAGTGATAATAGATGGTACAAGGCATTTGTTTCAAAGAACAAATATATTGTCTTTAATCCGAAAGTGGGTATGAAGGATTTTAAGTTTGAAATTGGTACAAAGTTTAAGGATAAGATGCAGTTGATAGAAGCAATAAAAAACTATACAATT
>JANKOD010000191.1:18117244-18127574 GCA_026284645.1 Erythroxylum acuminatum
GAGATAATGAGTTTATATAGTAAATACCTGTAGGAATTAGGTCAACGTTGAAGAATGGGCCGATCGACCCATGTGTCTTTCTAAGTTTGGGCTTGGGCCTAGCACAACCAACCCAACCAATTATTATTGTGAATTGATTACATAGTTAATATTACTGTTTAATGGCATCAAAAAGGAAGTGAATTGTGCGTTTGTAATTTAAAAAAATTGTCATTTTCTAAATTAAGATTTTAAGCAAATAATTTGGTAATCAATCATAATCGAACAATCAGTACGTAGTATTATTAAACCAATATAATAATACTAGGTGAAGAGAAACCTTTTTATAAAAAACTCGAGAAAATAGGAATTATTTTACGATCTTCTATTATAGAAAGCTTTTTAAATTGCAAATTACACTTAAAATAAAGATTATAATAATATAAATCAACCTCATTTTAATATTCTAGAAAAGTCTCTCAAATATGTTATTATATCAAAAAATGTCCAATCATAAAAAACTCACGTATTTGTAGCCGGGGATCAATTCCCTTGTTTTTGTTTCCATTTCCGTGTACTATCGGATCGTCTTGAGCACAAGGTAGCACACAGAAATAGAAACTCGATAGCCAACAACCATTCAAATGGTTATTAAAGGCATAAATTATTCATTACAATGATTAATTTTTCGTACAATAAAATCAAAATTATACCTTTAACTTTCTAATTTGTTTTTGACTAGTCAATCCTATAGTTTGATACTTAACACATATTTTATTTAAATAAATTTAGTAAAAATTTGACTCAATTTATTTTTTAAATTTTTTAAAGAATTAATAGTTCTTTTTTAAAATTAAAACCTTAATTTATTTGATAAATGAAAATCATATGCTCATTAATTTAGGCTCCAATTGATGCTCAACATGACTAATACGACATCTTTTGGTTCAATTGACTCATATATTTAAATAATTTTCTTTTTTTCGCAAAACTATTAATAACAATTATGTTTGTTATCATTAAAATATAAATTGAACTGAATACGAAATTATTCAAATATGAAATAACTCAAACTCATTCAACCAAACAATCAGCGTGACTTATTTACATTTTGTCATTTTTACTTACTGAATGGAGCAAAGCAATCGAGTCTTGGATGCAGAATTTCTCTTAATGAGGAAGGCCGTATGTTTAATAAAGTCTCACTTGAACTTGTATGCAGGAGTTGGCAACTTGGACGCTATTGATCTATGTATTGATGGAGTCATTTTTATCGTGTAGACAGGGTCCCTTGATTCTCGTTCAGAAACATGCGATTGCTTATTAGTACAGGCCCTGGTTCACCATCCAGGTTCCTTGCAAATACGAAATCGACACCTGTTATCATGCACTGATAGAGAAATAAGCCTGCAATGTTGACTTAGGCCAACAGCACATGGGATTGTTGGAGCCTGCCAAATGCAAAGATGGACAGGTGCAATAAATGTTATTCGTTTCAAGCATTGCGATGGTAATCTATACCAGATCAGTTTGTGATAATCCACTCTTTTAGTTGGTGAACAACGAGAGCCCCAAATTGAATTTAGGATGATGTGGCTTATAAGGAATCAGAACGTGGGGTAGGTAGGACTATAATGTCAGAACATCTTTAACTCTCAATGTCATGCTTGATTACTGTTATACTGAGCCAACCATCAGAGGTAATGATGCAGTTTTCAACCCAGTTCCAGGAAGACATTGCAATCACTACTCGACATCCATGAAATCCTTATCAGATGCTCTGAATTCTAACCTCTGCATCGACACACTAACCAACACACCAATAATTCAAGTGACCAGGCACATTCAGGAATTCAAAGATTAGAATCTGATGGAACCGCATATCAGGATGTTTTCGAGAACAAAGCTATAAGACACAAATTGTTAGATACACGTCAGATGACCCATTCGTTTGATTATACTATCAGGTACCCGGTATGTATGCATTTGCAAGCAACTAACAAGTTCAGAAATGGGTATTATAAAGAATTTAACAGGAAAGTACAGGGAAAAAAAAAAAAAGGCAGCAAACATCTCTGCAGAATTCTTGGAAACAATTATGACTAATACTATCAGGTACCCCGTGTGTATGCGTTTGCAAGCAACTAAGATGTTCAGAAATGGGTATTATAAAGAATTTAACAGGAAAGCACAAAAAAAAAAAAAAGGCAGCTAACATCTCTGTAAAATTCTTGGGAACAATTATGAATATCAACTAACCATATGTACACTCGATTAAAATAAAACAACTGAAAGAGAAAAGATGACGAGACCACAGATTACACTAAACAACACTGGATGAATCAATGGAATCCCCTTGAACCTCTGGACTGATAAAGCTCCAATCTACTTTTGGCCTCCTCTAGCAAAGGGTTCAACGTTGGGTCTTGGGTCAAGTGAGTTTGCTTGATTGCCCATTCTAGGACAGTGAGCACCTCAGCCTGTGCAAGCTCCTCGCTGTCTGGTACATGAAGGGCAATGTAGCACAGGAGAGGCAATGCTGAGAGTTGAACGATCTGTTCACCAAAATACACAAGCTGGATTAAGTGTCTTGCCCCTCCTGCGCTTAAAATGGCCTTAGAGTGATCAAGGTGGAGATAGTTATCCGAGCAGGCAAACTTAGTGAGGGCTAGAGAAGCTTCCCGAGAAACTTCAGCTTCTCTTTCATCAAGAAGTTTAACCAATGGACCAATCATCCTTGTTTCTGTAGCCCGAAATGTCTTTGCTAGATTCCCAATGGCCTTAACACAAGGTATCAGAAGGTTCGAATCAGCCTTCTCAATGATCGTCAATAGTTGATCGATAACAGCTTTGCAAGCATGTGAATTAGGCTTGAATGCTGATCTTCTCAGATCAGTATCTTTCTCAGCCACCGCAGTGATCTCCATCAATGCCATTGCAGAGTTGTATTGAACCTCTTCTGACCCTTTTTCTAAAAGGACTGCAAAGCACAGAAGCGCTCTTGATTCAGTTATACTACGACAAATTGGAGAGTTTCCCTTGGCTAGATGCCAGAGTGCCCTTGCGGCCATCGCTTTCATGTGGGCTTTGGTGGCAGGGTCTTCAAGCTCTCTCCCCTTCAGACTACCTCCGGAAACTGAATGACTTGGATGATGGTGTGGCTGATTATTTTGCTTCATATTGTTGTTGTTATTGCTCTTAGAAATATTGGTTTGAATTGCACCATTGCCATTCAGTCCTTGTCGTTGGCTTGCCAGCTTATTGGCAGCGTTCATTGCCATGGTGTTGGTAACCACATTGTGCAATTGATTTGCAACCTGATCTCCCATAGGATGAGCAATTTGACTATGGTCATCGTCAAATGAGGGCTTGCGCCCATGATTAGGAGCTGTAGAATTGTTACTTGCAACAACAACAGCATGAATTGAAGTGGCCTTTTGGCTGGTAATTGCATACTTACTGTGCTCTCGAACTGTCTCAAACGCAAGATGACCAACCAACAAGCGAATTATGTTATGCTGGGCAAACAAATCTTGGCACGTGGGATATTTCCCTGCAAGTTCAGAAACAGCCCAAGCCACCACAGCCTGAACTTTCATAGGTCCTTCTTTGAGTAATTTGGCAAACACCGAACAAACTCCAGCGAGAATCATATGCTCCACGCTTTCCAGGTCCTGCCCCAATAGCCCAATTGCTCTTGCAGCGTTCTCTTGACCTTCCATCTTCCCCTCCTTGATCAATTTCAACAAGGGAGGAACCCCACCTTCTTCAATAATTAATTTTCCATACCGATCATTGTCTCTCGCAAGCGAAACAAGCGAAGCTGCAGCATCAGATTTATCCTCAAGCGACCCAGTATAGAGGATTGCAATCTGTTCCCATATCAAACATAGGATCGGCTCATTAGCAGCTATAGGAGGTAACCCCAAGTACTCATCATCACGATCATCGGCCGGTGCCGATACTCGCAAAAGCCAAGACACATCACCGATTGAGTTCTCCAACTGAGAGGACATTTTGCGGAATTGGGTAGTGGGGATTATGGTGAAAACTCGCTTCATGAAACCGTTGGCCCGACACTTGAGCACAAGGGCAAGAGCTTTGTCGAGAACTTGTTCGGTGTCGTCGATGATACGACGCGTGGGTCGCTCGTAAAGGTCAGAACTGGCACGAGCAGCTTGTCTGAGTAAAGCAACGAGCTTTTCAGTCTTCGATTTGAGCTCCCCACACTCCTGCTTAAATGAACTTGCCTCATCTGCAGCTTTGATCACTTGGTCAGCCAACTGAATCGGCTTTGCCAAGATTTGTTTCACCAAGTCCGCCATGGCGGACCAATACCCAGATCGAAATTCCTCAAAAAGATCGCTTCTTTGAAGCAGAAACCAATAAAAGCACCTATATATCTTCAACAAAGAAACTTTAGAGCGAGAGAGAGGGAGGACTTACTGTGCTCGTTAGGCTTGATTGGCGGCGATAATTGAAGGGCAAGAGGGAAAGAGAGAGTTGAGGAGATGAGCTGGAAATGTGGAGTAATTTCTGCCAACACTCAAAGATACCTAGAAATCATGATAATTTTTGTGAAGCTTGTTGATGGGTTAAGATTAAAGACTTTGAAGATTCCGCACTGTGAAGTCCTCTGCCTTCCAGGTTTTCCAAGGTCTTCTTTGCACCTTCTTATTACATATCGTCCTTTTACTCGCGTAAAGTAAAAGGTTAAGTCATAAATGTCTGAATATCAAGCGTTCATTTAAAATTTTTGTATGTTTTTTTTAAATTATAACTAATATAGTATTAAATATATCTCAGTCTTTACTTTTTGATATTTCATATTATGACTTCTAAAAAAATTCATCTTCATATCCTAAATAATAATATAATTAATTGTACTAAATTTTTAATTTTCTAAAAAAATATCTAAAATTTTAACCTAAAATTTTTAAGGTGTTGAGAATAATCTAATTCACTTTTTTGTGAATTATTAAATTATATTTAACAAATAATTACTTTTTGTGCTTTTCTAAATGTTAAAAATAAAAGTAAGTTTAAATATTTTCGAATTTTGTAAAGTACCTCAAAAAATTTAGAAAAAAGAATATATTTGATAGGATTTGGTAAATGCATCGTCTCTGCCTCTTGACGTGGGTAAAAGGTTTCTATGCAAAAAAGGTTTTTTATATTTGTTTGAATAAAGATATATTTTCAGATCTTAGTTATGTTAAGTGCGAGCTCAGATCTTCTGTCTAGTTTTATAGTGTCTTATTCTATTCCATAAGTTTTAGCCATTCATTTATGCGGGTTTCACGTGAGTCTCGCATAAATAAATGCGAGACCCGGATAAATGAATAGCTAAAATTTATGAGACATAATAAAACGCGGTAAAACTGAACAAAAGATCTTGTTTTCTTAAGTGCATTGCAATTACTATTAGTCTAATTTATATTAATTTAGCTGGCGATGCCCAATGCCCATGTTGGTCGTGTCAACCACGACTCCTCTTCCTCATGATTTTCATATTCACACAATTTTCTTCCTCCCTTGTATCATTAATTCTTCTTTTCTATCTTCTTTGGATCGTGCATTCTTCCTTTCTTTATTTTTTCTGCACGTTGTAATAGAGTTGATGTCTTCTCAATGATGCCAAAACAAAAAAACTTAAAAAGGAATACAAGTTTACAAGTGCAAGTCCAACCTTTCTTAACCTTTTCGGTACAATTGTGCATGCGAATTAGGACACCTACTCGGCAACGGAAGCCACTACATGGCCAAAATATTGTTTTGGCTTTCGTGGTTGTGACTTGTGAGTGGCTGCTTCATGGTCGTTGCAAATATTGTGTCTTTACATGTACGAGAAGTCATTGTTTCAGCGTCTCAAAGAAATTTATTTTTTCTTGAAAATTTAATTTTTTTTAAATGTTCATACATTTTAGTAATTTTTAATATCTATGTTACAATGGTTACAAGAGATAGTGTGAAGCCCACAAAAAGAAAAAAAGAGCCCAACTTTAACAAAACTAACCCAGCCCATAAAAGCAATTTAAAACAAGAGAGAGTATAAATTAAGAAGACAACAAATGAGTAATAAGAAACTCAATGAAAAGTCGTCGTCTTCTTCTTATCCATTCTTTTTAGGGGGTAAGTGCATATAAAAAAAATATCATATTGCTCCTGCATGAGTGAAGCTTTTCCCATGTATTCGCTTATTTTGTTTTTTTTGTAATAAATTTGTGAGAAAATTGTTGAGAGTAGCAATCCAAAAATTTCTTGCAAAAGCATAGAACTCCACATAGGTAAAACTTTTTCAACAACAATTCTATGCCTTTTATTTGTGATTTTTAATCATCCTAAACTAATTTGTAGTGGGAAAGTATATTGTGATTGTTTGCGACAATGCTTTTAAAGTTATGAGAAAAATAAAAATAGAAAACAGATGGTTGAAAAATGAAAAAAAGAGGTAGGAGAAGAAGGGAGGGTGAATAGGAAGATACATAAGAAAATTTTAAGATATATTAAGACAATAGGAAAGCAAAAATTTAAGGGTAAAATTGAAATTTAATTCTTAGAAGAGTATTTTGTAATAATAAAAAGAGGATAAAATAGGTTTTTAGATAGTTAAGAGTATTTTAGCAATTATGATGGTTAGATAAAGTAAGGATATTTTAATAATTAAGAATAAAGTGGAAAAGAGAATAATTTTGGATTATTAAGTATAATTGGGTTTAAAGAATTTCTTAAATAAGTCTAATAAAATTTTGTAATGTATGTCCGAATGATGGAATAAAGAGTATGTTAGACTTATCAATTAGTTGAGTCCAAAAATTAGGTAAGGGTAACCTTAGACTATACTCTTAGAATAATGCACAAGCCAAATATGAACAAGTGATGGCTAGGTACCTGTCGGTGGAGTAGGTGCTATGGCATCCTAAGACCTATGATGAGCAGTACTGGAGAGGTACTAGAGTGATACCTGGATATCCTAAGTCTTGAGATATCCTATGTCGATAGCTAGACACTGGAGTGGTGCTGGAGTGTCAGATTAGACTGAAGAATTGAGGTACTCTATGTTGATATTTATACATCTAATCAATTTTTCACTTAGTGAGTGATTATGATGAGTGGAGATGAGCTGACAGACACTGAATATAAGCCAGCTAGGTTAAGCAGAGCTTCGACAAATTCGGTTAATAATAAGGTAAAACATAAATGATAGTAATAAAATAATATTATTATTAATCATTAATAATGATAAAATTTTAGATTTTTTTTGAATGCTTAGATAGATTGATTATTGTTGTGTTTTTTAGTATTATATATATGTTTTAATCATTTAACTTTTTTATATATAATGTTAGTGTTATGATCTAGAAGTCAATCATTAGATGATTGTATTGTAACAGTTATGTTTATGAATTGAATGGTTTATATCATTTTGTTATATGAATTTTCATTATTTATGGATTATTCGAGTTGAGGACTCGGATTGTAGAACTCTGTTATGAAAATAATGATTACTCTAAAATGTCACTAATCTTGGTAATTAACATGGAAAATTAATTGACCACTAAAAGATTAGTGTGTGAATTAAATGATTGTGATATTCTACGAACCATTCGATAAGGAGTTATCGGTTTAATCACACAGATATATAATGGAGATGATGGTATTCGATAGATCCTAAATGAAGCATTATTAGGATTGTGTTTATGTCATTAATGTTTCATACGTGTTTTGAATTCTATGGTATGAGATGTTCATTTTCTTGCATAAGAAATGTGCATTTGTTGGCATTGTCCAACGCTAACCGTAACAGGTAGCTATACAGATAATGCCACAGTATGCGTAACTTATGTAGAGGATAAATATTCATCAAGAATGCTGTTGTCCTTTGTATATGATATGGGCGATAATGTCTATGGGCCCTTGATAAATTAATATTATATGCATGCAATATGAGTAAGGAGTTAATCATATTTACGATTTACTTTGGAAATCAAGAAGGAATAAATTGGCAAGAATGATACATATTCCAATTTTGCATTTATTCAGGATATTATGTGACAAGAGAATTGACATGGGCAATTATTGCTTCAGGATCGTGATTTGTGTGCGATACTTATCTTCTATGTCATTTGAATAATTATATTTTATTTTGCTAGATACCACTTATGATGCATAGAATTAAAAGGGGTTTTAATTATATTGTCAACATGACATAGATACTAATGGGTCACGCCAGAAAATATTTGATTAGAAAAAGGAAATTACCCTAGTATATCATATGGAGATATGAATATGATGATAAAATTAATTATAAGTGTTATAATTATTTTGGTCGTCATATGGTATTAAAATAAATGTTATTAGATAACAAATTTAATCCTAGATAAATTTGTTTGATATGTATGACATGCCGTATAAATTTATTGCTCAACAAAATAATGCATATAATTATATGGTAATTGGGTCAAATGTTTAAATTATTTTGAAATATGAGATAAATGGCAAAGTGGCTTTTTAAATGAGTATTCACATGGCCAACCTTGTAAGAACATAAGTTGTCCATGAAATTAACATAAAGATGTGTTTAAAGCCTTATAACTAAGTTGACCTTTTCACATTGTTTTTGGCTTTATTTATATAAGGGCTTTTTAAACAATTAAAAGGGCTTTTAATTACCCCTAATTTGTCCAAAGGGAAGAAGGATTTTTGTGCCTTTTGGTGTTGTTTTTCCAGCTGTCGTTTTTCATCTTCTCCCCATGGTTTCAACTTTTTTTCTCCTTTCTCTTTTGTCTTCCTCCAAGCTGCCGATTTTCTTCACCTTTCTTACAAGACCCAAAAAGCTTTACCATTTAGCTCATGTGTTGAGCATTCAATCATCCATCTTTTTGTTTATTTTGGGGATTTTTCTAGGGTCAAAGATAAGCGATTGAAGTACCATCTAGCATTGGAAAACATTAGGCTTTCTAATCAATCTTTGGTAGAAACCTTGGAGTGCATCTTATTTAGTGCAAAGGAGGTGAAGTCGTGAGCTAGGAGGTGGAATCGTGAGATCTTCTATTTGGTTTGGAGACTAAGGTCAAGGTATAATGGTTTATATGCTTTGATTTGTGCTATATTGGTTTTTGAATTGGTTACAAGACAAGATCTTTTGGGTTCTTATTGGTTGTAAAAATTTTGTTTTAACCACTTCAACCCTCACAAAACTAACATTAGGTTATTTGATTTTTAAGGGTACATTTTATTACCCTTACTCTCACTCCTTGCCATTATATTTTTTAGGAGATAAAGAGATTGTCGATAACCCTAGTGCACGTGATTGACATAGTGAAGTCCATGTGGGGCCAACAAATTAAATTGAGTAAGTTTTTTATTATATATACTTTTGATTGTGGCACTTCAGATAGTTGTACTTGTACAGATAATTTTTGTGATTGACGAATTTCATTTTTGGGAATAATTAGGATTTTGGTAATTAATGATGTAATTAAGAAATAATTTGGATAAATTATGGTCTAAGAATTATTGAAGTGTCACATTTAGGTGGTATCAGAGCGTGTTTACATTTCTAAGGACAAATTAAGTATAAAAAGCTAATGATATGTTCTTGTCATATCTAAGATAGTTTTAGGAGAGGAAATTGTTGGCCTAAAGTTACTTAGGGTATCAGGTAATTTGATCTATGCTCCAGATGTGTCTGATCAGGGGAACGTTAGAGCGAATCGAGTAGGAGGAGACATCTCAGATGATGTAGTAGGTTGTTACTACGATTCCACCCTAAGGTGATTCTAAGGTAGACCACAACTATGAGTGGATTTGTAAGATGAGTGCGATGGAGTTTCGAGGTACTACTGATATTGAAGAGACTGAGGTATGGTGTGAGTAGGTAGAGTTAGTTTTAGACTATTTGGAGTGTATTTTGAAAAAAAAGGTTGCAGTATATTGTTTCACTGTTTCAGGGCAACGAACTAACTTGGTGGAAGTCAACAAATAGATATTATGAGGCACGAGAGATGACTTATCATGAGTTCCAATAAAAGAGTTTAAAGACAAATATACTCCGCAAATATATGGGGATCCTGGTTCAGACAAAGGAGATGTTAGTGGCTGAGTATAATGTAAACGATCTAGAAGGGGGGGTTGAATAGATCTTTAAAGCTTTTGAAATTTTCTACAACAAAAATCAGAAGTTACTTCACACAAAAATAAATAAAGCAAATTAAAAGCCAAGGATAGGGAAGAAGATCAAACACTGATTTTATAGAGGTTCGGAGCTAAGTCCTACGTCCTCTACCTAAGCTCCCACTTAGGATTTGGCAAACCACTATATTGCACACTTTGTAGTTTAGTGTGAACT
>JANKOD010000191.1:18155328-18167294 GCA_026284645.1 Erythroxylum acuminatum
AATTTTCTCACCAATTTCTTTCTCATTTAAATTCATTTTAATATTTCTAATTTTCACCAAAAGTTCGGGGTCCAACAATTTCAAAGAGAACTTATAGATCTACAACTTTCAAGAAGACCTTGAAGATAGAATCTATCATCTTGAGGGTCAAAATTGGACCATACAATAGGGTAGATGATTTAGTCTACAGTGGATAAGAAGGAAGGTTTTAGTCTAGGACCTATTTGGAGCAATTAGCATAACTTTCTTTATAGATGTCGGATCAAAGTCATTCTTGGACAATTTGAAAGAGGACTTCTAGATATACAACTTTCATGAAGACCTTGAAGATAGAGTTTGTCATCTCAAAATTGGACCAGATGATAGGGTAGACGATTCAGTCTACAGTGCACCAGAAGATGTTTCAGTCTACAGTGCACCAGAAGATGTTTCAGTCTACAGTGCACCAGAAGATGTACAGTACATAAAAGATGAATAGTGTATAAGAAGATGCACAGTGCATAGAAGATGAACAGTGCATAAGAAGATGCATAGTGCATAGAAGATGAACAGTGTATAAGAAGATGTTTTCAGTAAAAGATGTTTCAGTAGAAGATGGTTCGGTAGAAGATGCTTCAGTAGAAGAAGTTTATTTCTACTGGGTCTTCCTCATATCCGTACAAGTTCTAAATCACTAACCACACTCTCTAGAGCACCTCCACTTATAAAGATCATAACTTTCGACTCCGATGTCCAAAAATTCCATACTATATACCGTTGAAAAGTTAGAAAGATAAGGTACAACTTTATAGAAGACAACTTTATCTAATTTAGCCTAGATTAATGCAGGTTTTCTCCTAAATTCAGAACACGAATTTTTGCCCCTATGAAAGACTTGAAATTTGCATTGTACAAACTTGGGATGTCCTGAACATAACCATTAAACTATCAAATTGACTTCATTAAACTTTCAAATCTTAACTCATCTTACTCATCCCATTCAACTACATCTCATCCTTCATAATTCCTATTTTCTTTTCCATGAAATCTCACTTATGTATATAACAATTCATGTTCAAAAATCATCATCCCAAGTTAATAACTTCTTCACATATACCTAATCCCAACTTAACCTCATCCTTAATTAATTCACATTTCAACTTAACAATCGTCCATACACAATTCATATTTCATTCATCATCAACTCACTATACATATTCAACTTCATTTTTGCTTTCATTTTTCTTCTAACTATCACCTTAATTCTTCTCATTTCATAATCTCTTATCCACAAAAAAACCAAAGTAAAACATGAACCTATCCACGTTTCTTATTCACTACTTTAATCTTATATATTATTTCTAATTCAAGAATTTTTTTTCTCATAACTAATCGGCAAAAATTTCTTGTTTAATAGTTCTAACTTTTAAGAAAAGTTCGAGGTCCAACAATGAGTTTTGCCTATAGTACACTGTTAAGCTTTATACATGTTATTATACCTGTCAGAGTATTCTGATCGTGTATGGCAGTATCTGAGGGGCGTCTAGAATTATTTGCAAAAAAGAAAGAGGGAATGAGTTAGTTAGTAAAGTGTTTATGTCGCCCTCTGCACGTATGGAGTATATAAAGTGCCATCCAAACCTGTTACAGGTAAGTGATGCAGAACTAGCTCTATAACTACCAGTTTATAATAGTTAACCTATTATGAGTAAGCGATATAAATCCAGCTCCGTAAATAGTTGTAACATCCTAGTTCGATTATTATATTGTGTAATGTATTATACATGCATTTTATAAAGTATGCTCTATTTATGATATACTAGAGTAATTTAAGCGTTTTAAAGTATTATTGAGGTTATAATGAAGATCACAAATAGACCAGAGATGGTTCTAGACTCAACCAGAAATTTCATAGAAAATTTTCAAAAACTCCGAAAAGCTACGGAAAGATTCCAAACGAGCTTTAAAAGCCCCGAAATGTGCTTTGAGGATTTAAATGACACTTTTGAATAAAATTCGAATGATTTTGGTGAATAGTATTTCTAGATGAATACTGAATATGGGTGAATAATATCTTTACTTGAATAGTGATTTTGGGGACATTAGTTAGCTTAAGAAAATAACTTATTAATTTGGTTATTTAAGTGGTAAGTATCATGACACTCACCAAGCATTTGTTTACCTTGCTTTTAAACCCATCCCACGATATTTACATTTTGAAAGACCATCTTTATTTTTGTCTTTCACTTTTGCCATATGCTCTCTTCTTCATCTTTTTCATTTTCACCCTCATCACGTTGAGTTCTTGCTATCCTTCACTTTGTTTCTTCAAGATCCTTATTATCTCTTCTTCTTGTTACTAAATACCTAACCTATTCCTCCTTAAAAGATTGATGATTGTGTAAAACTTGGAAAGCTAGGGTTTATGTGATTTTGAAGAAGCTTGGAGTTTTATCAAGTAAGTTATACATTAATCTTCATGGGTTGTTTAAATATAAACATATGTGATGATAGTTTAAAGGTGAAATGATCATGATAGTGGAGTTAAATATATGCTGTAACGTGGATGAGGAAATAAGTAGGTGTATGTCATATTTTTGTGTATAGGAAGAGTGCAGGAAAATGATGAATGAATGTGTATGTTTTGTTCTATTTTTGAGAGTATGAAAACCATGGATTATAAGTTGTTATGTGGATGAAATAGATTGGGATTTAAGGTATAATGAAGGTGAAATTTATGCTAAAGAAAGGTGTTTGAGAAATGTTCATGAAGTGAGAAGAAATAAGATTTATGTATGATAGTAAATGATGAAGATTATGTTTTGTTTTTATATAATTGATAAACAATGGTTCATGGATGTTATTGAGTTTTAGGTGAGAATGAAGAGAAAATGATGTAGAGTTGATGAACTATGCATAAGATGGTTTGAATGTAACATATAGGAGTTAAAAATCTGGAAAAGTGAAAGAAGAATTGCTGGAATATGTTAGTTGTTGTGATTTAACAGAATATGCATCTGTATTTTAGCCATATCTTGATCTGTAAATATCCAAATAGGATAATTTTAATTTTAAATTAAACTAGAGACAGATGGACAAAATTTTCATGAAGGAATTTGAATTCTGTCTCTAAGGGTTTCTAAATTTGGCTTGAAGTTGAGTACAATGTGCTATCGCGGTGTGAGAACATTTTGTAGTATTTTAGGTATAACTTGCAGAATACTAAACCAAACTGCATAAAATTGATGTCGTTAGAAACTTAAGACATATAGAAACATTGTGCTAGGAGAATGTATTGCCTAAATACCTCATTTTCTTTGTCAAAATGGCCATGAAAATTAACCCGAAAATCTGTTTTGAGAAAAGCTGAAATTTGGAAGAACAAAGCTAGGATTTTTCAGATGGAAGCATCCCATGATCTTGGGAATAGGTTAAACATCAAATATGCTTCTTTTATGTGTGGTTTAGGACAACAAATGGTTAGGTGCTTTCCTATAATGCATTTAGGCTTGAATGAAGCTTGAATTGATCCTAAAATGATGCCTGAGTAAGGAATTAAATATGTGATATGTTTAGGTTGATGAATGAGGATATAAATTTAAGAATAGATTGTTATTTACCTTCAGATCTGAAATTTTAGAGATGTTATAAGAATAAAAGTGATCCTATAAAGGATAATGTGATCCAAAGAAGGTGAATGATGTGTATTAAGTAAAGGTGGATGATAAATTGGATATTTTGTGATCTTTTAATGCTTGAATGATCTTAGTAAATGATTGAAAGATGAACTTAGAATAATCTTGTACAAATGAATTGTAAATCTAAGTTTAATTTAGACATATATTAGTTATGAAGTATAGATGATCATAAGATGTGAATGAAGTATGGATGATCATAAGATGTGAATTAAGGAAATATACCCTGGACTGTCATTGAGCATGCATTATACTTATCACATATACATATGTATATGATTGAGTATTCATGAAAATGTGCAAATTAGCAATGTGTAAATGTGTATATATTGTATTATATAGAAGAGCAATTAGAGCGAAAACATCTAGACATTACCGGGACGTCGAGGCAATAGCTATCTGGAGCATACTGTGAGTAACCTAGATGGTCTCATATTGATTTATTGTTTTGTTTAAATTCTGAATTGAATTATTATGCGATGTGAATGTGTTGATTCTGGACATTAAATATCTGAGGCGTTTGATGCATGAATAATATATTGGAAATGCTCATTGTATGTGAATTTGACAGAATATGTGATACTAAACTTAATTGTTGAATACTGGACCAAGGTCCGATGGTGAATATGAATGCGAAAAAAATTGAGCACAAGTGAATGATTGAATACATATGATACATTTCACTACATTAATGCATGATAACATAAAGACAGTTGTGACCGGAGTCGCCAGTGAAAAAGAACTTCAAGCTCAAAATGTGGTAAGAGCGTCTGGCTCACTATGTATAATGTGTCATATCCCCAACGGATAAGGGACAATTATTAATGAGCCTTATATCTCCAATGATTAATGGACAATTATTAATGAGACCGTTATCCACAATGGATACGGAACAGTGAAAAAGGCACTCAGTCACAACAAATTAATAAATGAAAATAAGTCTCATGAACATTGCACATACAATTTATTATGCATTATATGAATGATTGAATTGAATTGTATAAACCATTATGAATGTAAAAGGTGAATAAGTGAACCAAGTGTTATATGGCGCTTTTTGATAATTGGTGAAAGATGTACACTATATGATGACATAAATTGTTTGTGAACTTGAAATATAAACTGTATGTGTTATGTGTTATGAGTGAGCCATCAATGAAGGGTAGCTCACTGAGTTCGCAAAACTCATCAAAATTGCAATGTTGACTTTGCAAGTGCGAGAGAGTGGGCTTAGCTTCTAAGACAACTTAGAAGAGATATAGTACTGCTTTTAGATAGATGAAATGGCTCAAAGGTCAGTCAGCTGAGACTAAAGGATTTAGATAGAATTTTGTATAGTTCCTCATTCATGTAACATGTAACATATTTTGTAATAAAACTGTAGACTCTGATAGTTCTTTGATATTGTATATAAGGATGAAGTATGTAATACTACAATGTATATTTTGTTTTATGAAATGAAAATGAGGAATTGGGCTTTTAAATATTGTGGTATTTATGTTTTAATGATGATGCCATGAGAAGTGAATGTGAATGCTCTAGGGCATTGGTTCCATCGGGCATGTGCTCGAATGTCTGAAGGACATACGGGCACAAATGTCTTATGGGAGTGGGGTGCTACAATGGAACTATGAACAATAAGACTCCGAAGACTACTTGAGAGCTAATATAAGAAATGGAAATGAAACAATTAGGAATGATAATCAAGAAGAGAGAGCAAACAAATCAACAGGGATTTATATAGGCATTATAACTTCCCTAAAGTTAGATGAGTCATTATCATTACTTTAACTAAGCGATGTTCCTTATTTTTTTGAAAGAGAAAATTAATAATATTATAAGAACACCACAACTAAGTGTGGAACCATGAAAGTATTAGAGATTAAGGCTACTAACATTCTCTTAAGAGATTAAAAAAAATCAAACTAGTAGGTATATGAATTCAAACGTAGAAGGTAACTAATTAAGACCGGGAAAGAAGGACTATAAAATTAACTTATGATCCACTTGATAGCTATATATGTACTAATATGACTAGAGATTCCTTGACTAGGAAAATTTGTTTTATTTATGTAGTTTGTGTTGTTGAAAGTATGTGGGTCCTTTTCTTAGATTTTAAAAATCCTCGTGTTGCTTTCTTTTTTCAAAATGCATATATGATGCAGTTGAAAGCAAGTTTGAAGATAATAAGATCATCTTTGTTGTTGTAAGACACTCCTAATGTCCATTCAACTAATCTTTGTCAATTAGACTTATTATAGAATATGTTGAATTTGATTTGAATTTTTTCCAACATGTTGGGAGTAGGAACAATTGAACAAGAGATGATTAAAGATCCCATTGTCTTGGCTACAAAGCCTGGATAACTTATTCAAGGTGAGGTTACCTTTTAACCTTTCTATTATACTTAGTTTTTTTAATGTATAATTAGCCATAGTACAAATGAAACTTTGGGGAGATTGCATTTCATCTAGGTAATTTTGTCTCATATCACTCTTTGGAAATCATTGGAGAATAGTTTAAAGTATGATATATTGGTGAATGCTCTAAAACTATGTCTAAGCTATACAATTAAGTCTTAAGTTCTTAATCTAAGGCTATATATGAGTATATTGTTCATGTAACTGGAGAGGCCTCTTGATTTGTAGCTCTAGTTATTACCTTGAATGATCATTTTAACTTTAGCATTTATATGAATAGATGTTTATCGATATTGCCACTTGGAAGCTTAGAAAAAAGGCTTTCGTTAGATTTAGGGTTGTGTCAAGCATACGTCTAATTTAGGTTCCATTTTTTAAAAGTTTTTACCTCTTAGGTAAAGTGAGAGTCTATTGGATCTAAAATAACTCCTTGTTATTGAATAGCTTCCAAATTCTCTTGTCCAAAAGTATTTTGTTATGATCTTTTATTGGTACAATGCCTAGTCCTCCATTTGCCTTAGGTTGATAGAATTCAACCCATTTAAACTTAGCTCAAATTATGTATAATACTTTCCATAACAAAAGAAAGTTCTTGAATATCTTCTCTATTGAAATGGGTAAACTAAGAGGGAGGGAAAGATGTGAGCTCTAAAATAGATGAAGATTGTTGAGAATGGATGTTATCTACTAGAGAATTCTAGTATATAACTACTAATTCTTTTATGTGTTAGGTCTACAAAAGGTTAGGTCAATTCTTACAAAAAATTCTTTTAGTAGTTATAGGCACTTCAACGTACTTCAGGGGACTTGCCCTTTGAGTCTTATGAATTTTGAGAGATGTGCTACTTAGTTTTTTAGTAAGAAAGTAAAATACCTTAGAATAGACAAGATGAAACTAATTATCAGGAAGTCAGTGTCCACTCAATCTGAGAGGGAGAGGGAAGCCCGTTCATATCAAACTAGATATTGAATAGCCTTGAGATGGGAAAGAGAAAGCACTAAATACTTAATGTCCTTCCTCCTTTCTTTTTTTGGCCTTGTCTCCTAGTCTTGTTCTTATTTTATCCTATTATTATTCCCACTTTTGGTGAAGGCAAAGGGATTATGATCCATTTAATAATGGTGTATTATGTTGCCAATTACCACCCTTTTCTTGTGGAAAACCGAGTTCTCAAGAGAAGCAAGTGTCTCAGCTTTAGAACAAATGGCTTGGTTTACTTGCCAGTGTAGGTGGCTTCTAACTGAGACGCTACACACAAAGATCTAGGTATCTCATCTACTTCTACAAATCCTTTCCTATGGATTTCCTTTTCAAGCTACTTAGTTAACTAACAATGAGAAAGGCTTTCGAAATGATATGAGGATTAGTGATTTTCAAAGTCCACTTACTGAAACAAATGAGCAATTTTTTAATAATGGTAACACCTGACATATTAGAAACCAGATTATGGAGGACATGATGATTGAGACTATATTAGAGTTTTTTTCTAAAAAATAGTAGCAAATCATCAAAATATCAGAGATAATAGCTCCTCAGCTTCTTGTATTTGTTATAATAGGTAAAATCCTTCTCCTTTTTAATCTTTATAGTTATTAGTTTGGCAAAGGATTTGACATATATGGTTAAAAGATATGGTGATAAAGGGTGTCCTTCTCTCAAGCCTCTTGCTCCTTTGAACATTTGTGTGGAGTCACCATCGATAAGAATATTATAGATCAGGGTGTTGACATATTATTGTAGCCAATTTAAGAAAACGCCAGGGTATCCAAATGCCTACATTATGGTGAAAAAGAAATTTTAGTTAATATAATTAAATACTTTATAAAAGTCTATCTTTAAGGGAAAACTCTTTTTGTTCTTCTTATAATGGTAGTTCTTGAATAGCTCTTGTGATAAGAGAATATTGCCTCCTATACTCCTGTGTTTAACCAAATTTCCTTAGTTTGAGTTGATGATGACATAGCATTTTAGAGATGATTACATAGCATTTTAGAGATGATTATAGAGAACATTACAATAAGAAATAGGTCTATAGTCTTTATTATAAGAGAAGTTAGGGGATTTAGAGACCAAGTAGATGAATATTTTGTTCATTTTGTTAAACATCTTTGCCTTGATGAAAAACTCCAATATTAAATCAGAGACTAATTTCCCTGGTAGGTCTTAAGTCTTTTAAAAAATAAAGCATTAAGCCCATAAAGTCTAGTTGCTTTGTGAGAATCCATGCTAAATAAAGTCTGATTATGTCTTCTCTAATAAAAGGTTTAGTAAAGGAGCCGACTAAATCATGTTTGATAGAGTTTGTGATGAAATCTTAAATTTCCTCCAAAGAGAACAAACTATTAATGCAATTTCCAAGGAGCTCCTTGAAGTAGTTGGATGTAATAGCCTTCATCTCACAGTGATATGAGGTTATTTGTCTTCCAGGGCTTAGGAGGTTCACAGTTTTGTTGGTATTTCTCCTATTAAGCAAGGATTTAAAGAAATAGCTTGAGTTCCTCTCACTATCTTTTAGCTAAAGCATTTTGTATTTCTGCTTTATAAAAAAGAATTATGGACCTTTAAAACTTTTGAAAAGGAAATTAAGGCTTATCTCTCAGCAACTTGTAACGAGGTATAAGTGAGGTTGGAATAGATGCATTCATAAGATCTTATCAGGAGTTTTCTGGTGTTTAGAACTACCTTATGTAACTAAACTTATTCATGTTGAGGTCATTTAGCTCATTCTTAATAACTTGTAATTTTGTCATAAAAATGAAAGTTTTATGTCTCATTATGTTTTTCCCTTAAACTTGTACTGATGGCGCTATCAAAACCTTCAGACTCAACTAGAAAGTTGTTAAATTTGAAGGGGGCTTTCTAGTTACATTAGTTGTAAATAATTCGACTTCAATTAAAGATTAGAGCACAGGGACTTGTTGAAGTGCACTTTGTTAAAAGAGAAAGCAGTAATCCAAAAGAAGTTGATGAGAGCTCTGTCAAGTTAGAAGTTATTCTATGCTATGTTATTTGGTAAATTGTCAAAAAGGCTAGATTACTCTATAGACACCTAATTCACCTTCCTCTTAGATTCTCTTTGAAATAACAATTCGTAAATAATAAATAATGATATAAGCTTCTTATGCCTTTTTCAACATGCAAAAATAATAAATAATTATTTCATGTTTAAAAATGATGATTGATGTTAAGAAGTGTAGGGATAGCTAAACTATAATTCAAGGCTATCCAAACAATATGGAGATCCAGTGTAATTGATCTTTTTTTTCCTTTTTTATAATTTATCCTTAACTTATATTCATATATTTATGATCTTAATGGTTTTTAAAAGAAAAAAATGTTTTTCATTTTGTAACTAAAGGATATCCACCTTAAGGTTATTTACTTTTTTATGAAAGTAACATAACTAATCGCCAATCTTACTTTTGGATTTTTTTATTAAAGATACTAAAACTTTCCATTTTGAAAGGATATTATTCTTGTTTTGTGATAACAATCTAATTTAAAGTAAAATATCTTCTTTACTTATATAATTAAAGTAGTAAATATCTATGTTAGTAAATTTTATAACTTTTATCAAAAAGAAATTAATTCTTTTACATTATTTGTTTATGTTAATATAAATTTCAATTTATATTATTAATAAAACATATATTATCTAAATACATGTTAAGGCTATATAAAATTTGATATAGTTGCGAATAACATATAAAGTTAGTAGTTATATTGATTAAAATAGTTTATACGGAATAAATACTCTTTTAATTAATGTTAAAGGATAAAAAGAAATTTTTTGAATAATTAATAATAGGGTTATAAAGTGTTTTTTTAATTATCTTCAATGGATTTACAAAAAGATTAATGATGTATTACAGGGAAAGACAATGTAACCTGCACATTGCTTTTATTGAGTTAGTGAAGGCTTATGATAGGATATGTAGGAAAATTTTGTGGAGGTTTTCAAAAGTTAAGAGAGTTCCTATAACCTATGTACGGGTTACTAAGGATACATATAAAGGTATAAAGACTACTAAGGATGATAGGGGTAGAGACGAAGTATTTTTATTGATATTGGGCTACACCAAAGCCCCTCATTGAGCCTCTTTTTGTTTGCAATTATGATAGATGAACTCATCAAGAATATTTACAAGGATGTGCCTTGGTGTATGTTATTTGTTGATGTTATTGTTTTAGTAAATGAAACAAAAGAGAATGTCAATGTCAAATTAGAACTTTAGAGGGATACGTTAAAGTCGAAGGGTTTTAAATTGAGTAGGACTAAGACTGAGTCCTTAAAAGGTAACTTTTTTGGTCATAAGATGGCTCCTGATGTGGAAGTAAAAGATTGGTTTAGAAGTTATTCCACAAAAAGAGTGTTTTAAGTATCTAAGATCTATTATCCTAAATAATGGAGAGATCGATAAGGACATTGTTCATCGTATTAGATCAGGGTAGCTTAAATGAAAAAGTGCGGAAGGAGTTTTATGTAACAAGAAGAAACCACTCAGGCTCAAAGGTAAATTCTATTGTTTAACGATTAGGCCGACCATGTTTTCTAGGACAAAGTGACGGTTAATCAAACATGTACAAAGTCAAAATTTAATGGTAGTAGAGATGAGAATGTTCCGTTAGATGTGCAACCTTACTAGAAGAGATAAGATTATGAAGGTATTAGTAAGAGACAAGGTAAAGGTAGCTAATATTAATGAAAAATAAAGAGAGACAAGACTTAAGTGGTTTGGAAATGTTAAGAGGAGACATCCTGATGCTCCAATGAGAAGATGCGAGAAGATTATACTTAGGGATTGTAAGAAGAAAAAAAGAAAAGGCTAAGAAGAACTAAGGAAGGTGATTAAAAATGATATGGCCTATTGGAACTTACTGAGGACGTGACCCTCAATAGAAAGCTTTGGCTTACTAGGATACAAGTAAAGAATTTCACATAGAGAGGTCATTTTCTTTCTCATAGGTCTTTTAAATATTTTCCTTCGAGTCTTGGAGCTTGTTTTTAGTCTAAATATTTAATATGTAGTACATTTCTCTTAGTAATTTAGCCTAAACATTTTCTTGTAAAGACTTGTTTGTTTTATTTATTTATTCGTCTTATTTCTTATTTATGCATTCATTTACTTATTTTATATCTTATTTTAATATTTACCTTGTTACGTATTTATTGTATTATTTATTTTAGTACATTTTTATATCTTTATTTATATGTAGTTATTTATTTATTTATTTTATTGTTAATATTTTCTTTTGTTTTTCAGGTTGGTCTATAAGAAACACTTTCTCTAATAGTTAGGGATAAGCCTGCATATTTTTGGATCTCTTTAGACTTAACGTGTAGCACCCCACTCTCGCAAAACACGTACCCGACATCCGTGGTGATATCCGAGTACGTATCCCGCAAGGGTGGCATGCTAGAGCGATCAGTTAGTCCAAATTTATTACAAAACTTTTGTTTCTTTAAAACAAGGTACACGTAAGCGAAAATCACTAATCAAATCGGGCCCTTGTCATTTAAAAACATTTCCACTAACAAGTTACAACTATTACAAACATTAGTATTCAACAATAATTTGGGCCCATTTCAGATACAAAACACTTGAAACCATAAAGTCATTTCATTACCAAATTATTACATACACTTTGTACAATTTTTGTGGAACATAATTCAAAAATAGAATCACTGAAGACATATGCAGGTGCAAACTGATCCCGACCCCTAATCCATATCAGACTTCAGTGGCTATACTTCATTTAGCCTGGCTGAATAATTCCTCAGAACCTAAAAAGCCACATTGCAAATTTTGATGAGTTTTGCAAACTCAGTGAGTGAACCATCATTGATGAATTCACCGGATTACGCATACA
>JANKOD010000191.1:18187426-18200139 GCA_026284645.1 Erythroxylum acuminatum
CATAAGTCGAGTTATATCCTCATACAAGTCGACTTATGAGTATTGTGCATGTGTAAGCCGAGTTACACTTACATATCCAAGTCTGTGAATGAAAAGTATGGATACTTCTTTTACATACTTCCTTAGAAGCCTATAATATTATTATAGTGATGCTAATGAGATTATCTTAGTTCCAACTCTCGAATGACTTGGAACTATGATAATAATAGATAACAAAAATTGAAGTTATCTCTCTACAAAATGTTCACCTACATATGAATCTCAATCCTCTCACTCATAAGTCCTATGAACTCATACTTTAATACTACCATAACCTTCTCAAACTCTTTGAGATACTTGATTAACTATTCTTTAGTAACCTTCTTCCCCTTCTTAAACATATTGAGATCTCCACAAGCCTTTATGGCTCTATGCCTCTTGCTTCTCCTAGACAACCATGTTGAGTTCCTTGGCTTGTTTATCAAAGCTTAGAAAGGTGTCAGCTTGAAAAACATAATTCAAAGTTAGGCCTAAAAAAGGATGAAGCATAAAACTTTAAATAAACATTATCTTAGTAAGGTGTCTCTTAAAAAGTACATAAATATGGTCGATAAGTAAGTCCTCTACACTTTATGTCTCTTTAGGGAGCACATCCACAAACAAATTATAATCCATTTCCAACCTTACCAAAGATAGTATCAGTCTTCTTTAGGTTAAAGTTAGGACAGAAATACTCTTTTTCCGTATGGGAGTGTTGAGAATAGGTAGGTGACCATGTTCTCTACCGGACAAGAAGAGAAAGGAGGCAAAGGCATAGAGATAACAGTGTTAGCATCAGGAGACTTGGCTCAATAAGGGTAATCTTGTTTTTGTGTCTCACCCTTTACTTCTTCCTCTCCGTAGAAGATGATGTTCATAAAGCTCTCATCTTTGATTCCTTAGACTTAGCTAGCATTTTCTATGAGTTCATGTCTATAGTAAAAATAACAAGAATTTTAGTAAAATATTTAAAAAATATTAAGCAAAAAATAATAAAGAAAATAAGCATATATTGATTTTTTTTGTAAGAGACATCCTAAAATCAATTAAGATTTGTTCACCAAATAGTTCCACTTAAGATAGTAAAGTGTTGTTAGGATCTATAAGTCTATAAGATAAGAACTCTTAATAATACTTTATCTATATCCCACTGTGGAAATCCCTAATCTAAACCTCTCCAAACTACCTAAATATTGGGTTGGTAAGAGTACAAATTTTTCCTTTCAAAATTACAACAGCTTTAGACTCATCAGCATTCAATAACCCTAGCTTATGTTCATTTTTTACCGCCCATTTTATACCTGCACACACCTGCAATGATGTATGAACTTAAGTAATTCCAGACTGGGGATAGATGTTGTAACATAAAATAATAAACTTAGCTCCAAACATATGGATGTAGCTAGATGAGACTTTAGGTCTATCTCACTCAATATATTCTATATAAAGGGATGAAGAGGGAATCAAAATCCAAAATTGAAAACGTTAAAATAAAATCTTACCTAACTAAGTCTAGGATAACATACATAGTCGTCATGGTCATAGAACCTTAGAGATATCTTATCAGGGATTTGAAACTTCTTCTCCATCTTATCAAACTCATTAAAGTGTAATTTATTAGGCAAATACATACTTTGAAGTTCTTGTTAAAGTCTCTAAACATTAAATCCAATAATGACTTTTAAATATGAAGTCCTTTATAAGATCTAATTAAGCCAATATTATAAGGGGAGGGCCTATTTTCTATAGGATACATGTATAGGGTCTCAATAGACTTAGTGGGCACCTGAGTGTGGCTCCTACAATTTGAAAATATATATATTACATTTCTATGGCTGCCTAAACTAAAACTACTGGAGCTACTTGCCTGTCTCTTGAGCTACTCCTATTACCCCTGGTATTATCTATAACTTAAAAAAATCAAAATATACATTGACTTACTTATTAGGAAAAGATAAGTTCTTATTGATCACCTTAATATTAGAATTTTCTTAAGGATACAAGTTGGTTGTTTAAGAAAGGGGTATTTTCTCTCTTTAGTAACCTCCAAAAATGACAAAACTAAGTCATAGTACACATTAAGTCCCTTATTAAGATGATGAACAATCAAGATTGCCTTGGGTCAATGATTGAGATTAGGTGACTACTTTGCCTCCCGATATTTCTCGAGAGTAATGGATCCTAATATATTGGAAGAGTTGATGCTTCAATGTTTGATTCATGGTAGAACTTTAATATGTATTGTACAAACTTATTAAGAAAAACAAGTGGAGTTAAGGCTTTTGGGATTGAATTATGTCAAATTTTATGCCAATCTTCCATCAATTGTTAAATATAGCAGTTAATATGCAAAGTCATCTATATACTTGACAGAACTATTAAAAAGATTGAAGAGAAGGAGAATATAGTTGACAATTTATCATAGGCAAACCTGTCAAAGTAAAAATCATATAAGAGATAATGAACATGGTTATTAATTTGTTAAAATAGACCAACTTAGTTGGACTCATTTTGGTTATTTATTCTATATTGCCTATGTAGCTATCTTCAATAGATATATTAGGATCCATTATTGACTTTCTATGTAACATTCTTAGGTTATGTTATACATATACCATACATACATGTATCACTTATTAGTGACCAGTTAATAACTGATTTAGAGTGTTTAAAGAATATTTCAATTAACCCACCATCTCTATATACCTAACTATCATAATTTTTATTCTCGAGAACCTAAGTTTAAAATCGACTGTTAAATAATAAAGCTTCTAATGAGAGTACAAAGTGGGCCTAGGTTTGGCTCAATAAGCCCACTAATTAAAATGGTCCAATGACCCGAGAAGTGCAAGTAAAGGCAAGATTCAACTATGTGAAGAGTATAATCCTAATCAAATACTAATAAAGCTACTTAGTAAAAATTGAGTTCAACTATAATAAGGGTAGTTAGAGTTCAACTATACTTCAAAGAAGGATTGTGGAGATGCACCAAAAAAGTTCTTATAACCACTTTCACTAATCACATTTTGAGATTTATCTATATACTTTTTACCTTTCAAATTACTAATTTGAATATTAGAGTATATATATCACGAATGCTTCCAACTAGAATAGAGAATAAATGATTTTACCTTCACGATAGTTCTCTTTATATACAAAAAAGAATTTAAGTAGTTAAACTTTGGTATAGTTCCACCTTTTCTTAAAATTCAAATTGTTAATTTCTATCTCACACTATAAAATAAGATAAAGAAGAAGTTTATCAACATTAACCTATTTTTTTTAATCATGGAGAAAGTAAGATTTTTTTGTTGAACCTCCCTTAATATTGCATTCTTGATTCTCCCTTAAAGACAACAATTTTAAACATATACCTTATGTACTTTTTGAGCCTTTTGATTTATTCAAAAATTTGAGGCCTAGTGCATTTCATAAGCATTAGTGTTTATTCACTATGATGAGTAAATAGTTCGAACTTGTTATATAATTTTGTTTGTTAATTAATTTTATTCTAAATTATTTTAAATTACTTCGTTAAATAATTAAAATGAATATTTTACTAAGTTTCTATCAAATTATCTTTTTAAAAATTATTACATGATTGAATATTGAATACGTGACAAAATATGCTTACTATTAGGTCTCGAATTTAATATTAAATTGTGTTAAAATAATTCAATAAATACATAGAAATTTTCATTTTTAATATAGAAATTTTCATTTTTAATATTTAATATGACAAAGTGATTTTCACGTTATTCTAAATAAAAATATTTAAAATAAATAAAACTACATAAAATTTTGTTGCTTTGTACGTATTGATCATGATATTAACCAATTTGGTACATGTTAATCACGACATTAACCAATCCATAGAAAAAGTAGTAAGCCTAACAACTAAAAACAATTTTCGCTCTAATATGTTTCTGCACGTGCAAGTGACAGGATCAAAAGATAATAAGGGAAATTGAAACTAAACTTAGGTTACAACTATTGTCAACTATATGCCGGTGGAATTGGAGCTGACATTGACAAGTTCGGGTGCCCAACTAAAAAAAAAAAAAACTTATTATGTATTTCTTTTCGTTTTGGATTGTTTTCTTATTTTTATCCCAAGTTTGGCATTTATATGTGAAGATTAACATGGCATTAATGGTGGTTCTGTGCTTTAGGATCCCATTTAAAATTATATTCTGGTAGGGGAATTGTTCTCATGCATATGATAGTTTAGCCACAAAGAGGCCTCTTTGGTGAAATTGAATGGCCACTGAACTGCTCTTTAACATGTTTCCTGAGTTGAAACCTTCTGTTGACGATATCGGGAGACTTAGAAATTTTTCTGAAATGTCGTTATCTTCCAATTGCGCAAGTAATAATGATCTGAAGTATAGCCTAACATTTTAGAAAGACGAAATTTCCTGCCTAGGTTCCACATTCCAAGCGTATGCATAACGTTCTAGAAAATAAAGGTTTATGGACTTGTGAATGACAAATTTTCTTCTAGTAAAACTACTTGTTTAAGGACTTTGTGTTTCAGGAATATAGAAAAGATATAGGGTATAGAATAGGGCAGTGAGGGACAGAGTATAGCTGGCAAGTATTACTGACAAGTTGAGAGAGAAAAGGTTTAGGTGGTTTGGGCATGTGTACAGGATACCCTTGGATGTCACAGTACGACGATGTGAGCAAATAAATCTTAGTGGTTACAAGAGAAAAAAATGGAAGCCTTACAAGACCTGGAGGGAAGTGATAAAGAAAAATATATCAGAGTTGGCCCTCACTGAGGCAGTGACTATAATTAAGAAAGTTTGGCGTGATAGGATAAAGGTAAACGACATAATTTAGAGTCCTTGCGCCTCACCCTTAACGCATAGGAAGTCCAACCCAATTTGTGAGTTTTTTTTTAAAGTGTAGGAGGAAAGATTCCTACGATGGACGTATCAAACCACAAGATTGTCGTACCCTCAGGGTTGCTCAGTGAAGATTCCTAACGTAACTAGCAACGAAAAAATCTTGTTGCAGGAGTGTAAGGTACTAGCAGATTAGGGTCACCATCAGGTATATATATATACATGCATATATATATTCTTTTTTTTGTACCCGCATCACTATTATCCTATCACATCTGTATGTAGGTCTATCGGAAACAGTCTCTATACTATGTAAGGATAAGGCTGCGTACTATCATACCTCTCCAGACTCTATTTCACTGTAGAACTTCGAAATATGATAATGATGATGATGATAATGAATATAAATATCTATTATAATTTTATTACACTCGCCACTGAGCTTTACAAATAGAGGATTACTTTTGTTATTTTAGAGCTATGTGTCATTATGAATCCTCAAAAGGACTCCAGCTTTTGTCAATTTTATTTATTGAATAGATGGAGGCTCGTAGAATATGACAGAAACAGAATAATAGAAAAGGTGATTTGTTATCATTTTTTTCCATCTAAATCCTCCATTTGCTGACAAGTCATGGTTATTCTAAATGTTTTATAAAAAGTTTTAACAATCTTTATCATTATTATTATTTTTAGCATTAATTTATATTTTAATATTATTCAATATGATTAAAAATAGCAGTAAATATTTATGTAAATATTATGTGAAACATTTAGATACAAATCATACATTTAATTACTATTAAACTTTTATTTTTAAAATAATTTTATCAAATTAAAATATCGTATATAACAATAATAAACAACAATAAAATCCGATATGAATCTCGTTGCTTTGCAAGCTCTGGAGAGCCAATAATACGTAGCCTTATCCCTAATTAGTAGAGAAACTATTTTCAAATGAAATATGATAGAAATATCATATAGACTAAATTGATAATTTAATTTATTAAAACACATGATTTTATAAAGTGGATTAAAACCTTTGAGCTTAATTTTAAAGAGAGATCATGCATCCTAAGGCTGTTCATGTCGTCACGGAACATTCTCGTCAAATCCTGTTTGCTGTTATCTCCGAAGTGTCCACGAAATCGTTCGTTAAAGAAGAGCCCACGTGACATAACTATACATTGCCAGTTTCCTTTTTCGCATTCCTGATCGAGTGATCGTACAATTGGCAAATATGAATACGGATACAATTACTCAAACTCAATAACGGTTTTGGCGATTTCAACAAGGCATACACTATTCCCTGCAAATCAGTAACTAATCTGAAAAGGAGTTGTAAATTGCTATACTTGTCCGTTAACTGATTATTGTGAATAGTAACTTGAGATCTACCGTTGAAATAATAAGATCATCCCAAGTTCTTGGAGAAGAGAAGGGAAAAACATCTTAAGAACAAGAATAGGAAAAAGCTTCTGCAGTTATCAGCAAATTAGATGCAAGACATAACCATATAGAATAAGATCATCAAAAGGATCAATATTCTACTTTCAGACCAAAACTCGTGGCAACACGTACACACTTGTCTTAACGTTTCTTCCTTCCCTTTGAACCGTAAATATTCTACTTTCAGCCCATATTCATATATCATCAACCTTCCGGCAGGCCAACTCCAACTAAGAGACCGATTGCCAGCAGAAAACTTATCGGTCGGAGAATTTCAAATCTTGTGTAATTCCCACATCTGTCTACTTAAAACTGTGCTTTCTGTTTTCTTAAGCTATATACAAACAGAGGCCGCAGTTCTATATACAGATCGGTGATTCTTAACTTATCTTCTTTGGTTTAACATGTCGATCATGTCTTTTCACTTGCTTTCTACGATTAGTTGCACTCGTTTACGATACCGGAGCGAGTCAACTCCGTCACCAACACTGGTCAGTCTCCCAATTCCGGCCTCTATAGCCCGAATACGAGGCGGTCAACGGCCAATTATTCCGTCGGAAAAGCTTGCTGTCATAAACGGCACGTTTCTCAGGATCGGATAGAGTAGAATACGCGGCATGAATCTTCTTGAACTCGTCGGCCGACGAGTCCTTCCGGTCGACGGCAGCCACGTCAGGGTGGCAGGTCCTCGCCAACTTCCGGTAAGCAGACTTGATCTCCTGGTTGTTGGCACCGATGGGAATTCCGAGAACTTCGTAGAGCGACGACGTGGAGGAGGCCATTTGTAAGTAATAAAGACCCGATCTTTGCTTGCAAGCAGCGGCACTTCCGGTGATTGAAAGCGGCCGGAACGTTGTACGTAGGGAGGGTGAAGTGGGAACGGCGGAGGTGACAACGACGGAGCTGAGAAACGGGGAGAGGGAGGCGGAGGCAGAGAGCATGGTAAGATACAGAGAGAGTGCAGTGACGATTCATATGTGGAAGCTTTGGCTTTGGGGTATATATAAAGGCTTTACTTTAAGGTAAGGGTAACTGTGGTTAAGTTCTAAGGCCAAGAAATTGTCAGCAGAAGATTTGATTGGATTTTAGGGGCTGAGTCATCCAAGGAGTGGCTTATCCTACTTTGGTTTCAGCTTTGATCTGCTGCTGACTTTTGATTCTGGATGTGGTGTCTCAGTGACCTTGTGACCATATTTTTCTTCCAAATATGAATAAGGACAAAGGTACATGAAAAAACACGGATCTCCTTCTAATTGGCGTCATCCACAAGGGTGTGTGAAATTCGTGTATTCCATATTCTAGATGGATAAAAACAAATCCGGAAGTGAATGTTCTTTGTTATTATCGTATCCAAATGGAGAGCTAGATTCTTACACTTAAGCATCAAAAAAATCAATTAATGCACAAACAGAAAGATCCCAAACTTTAACAACTTCAATGTCATATGCTCGATGAACAAAAGATCAATATCTCATAACCATCTAGCTTAATTGATGAGATGTTTTCATGGGTCTTGCTCAAACTTTATCCTAATTTGCTCATTGTTTCAAAACCTACAAGAATTACAAAAAAGTATCAGTAAGAAAAAAGAAAAATGCTTTGAAAACATCCATACTTGCTTGCACGTTTATCCGTGGAACAGATTATTTGTTGTTACTTTATGATATCCTAGCCAAAGAAATCTGTGGTGTAAAATCTTTTACTTCTGTGTGGTTATGAATGTTTTTCCTTGCAATACGATTATTCAATGACAATCTAGCTAGTCGCCCTTCTTTTTATAAGCGAATGAAGAGTTTTGGAGAAATTAAGTTTTGTTCTTCTCTTGGAATTTTGAAAGTGGAAATTGGAAATTGGAATTCTTCAGTCATTGCAGACCCAAGGTGTTAGCCTTCGTTGTTCTAGTCAAAGTGAAACACATTCTTCCCTTATTCGAAATTATGTTTCCCAATAAGTCAAACAACCGCTAATTAATCCCTTTCTTATTTTCCAACTTTCCAATTGCCATATGATCTGTTATACATCATGTTAACATCTAAGACAAGTGCCTAAATGCTGGTTGGCTTGTATATGCCTTTCGAGGAAGGTCCACGACGAGCCCCTTAGTCTTGCCATATCGTCCGACCTCATTATAATCAATAACCACTAGAATAAGATAAGTTTATAGAAGTTTCAATTCGAATTGCAATCTTTCTCTGTTGATGATCTGACGTAAGTCTTTATATAAAATCAATCCTTAATAGGAATCTTCCTGATTTAAGACAATAATAAGCACCTAAAATATGCAAATTTATAAGGATACAACTAATAAGTACAGAGATCAATTTCTCATTGTATAGCTAGCACTTAATAATATGATTACCATCGTTAATTGTGTGGAGGGTTTTATAAATTTAATATGATTAATGCCAAAGTTCATGTAATCCATAGCATCATAATCAATAATTCATGTACTATTCTTAGTAGTAGCAAACGGTTGCTTGAAACCATAAGAAACGTTGTGAATTCTCAATTAATCTAACTGTATTATTTGTTTCTCAGTTGATCGTTTGACATAAATAGTCATTCTACAAAATGAAATTTCCTAAATTAAAAACGTAATAGCCATTAATAATCAAAAAGAGAAAGGGAGACAAGTTATAATTATAAACAGCTTATTCCTATCGTATAGCTAAACTTTAGTCTCCATTACTACATCAACTATTAAGAGAGCAGTTGCTCACTTGCTTGTCATGGGGTAAAGAGTTGGAGCAGCTACTTTGCTCTGGAGTGGGATGGATTGCATACATGAATCTCCCGGAAATTTACTCAATATTTCACTTACTTTATGTAGTGATTGGTTTCGGGTGCTCCAAAAGTATACCTAACTTGTTTCATGTCCAGGTAATATCTCTTTCCAATGAAAAAACTGAAGATCTGTTTAGTAATGGATCGATTTCAAGGTCTCAAACATGGCAATATCTAGACTTGGCTGTTGGACTTTTAATCATAAAAAGTAGGGTATACACTGTTCTAAATAATGTTTGATGTACTCCGTTTCTTATCTGCTCAACTAATTGCATGTATACATTTCCACATGGGATAATTGCATGTATCCAGACAGGATTGTACCTAACTAAAGAACAGCACGAAATGCGGCTTAATAATTGCATACAATTGGAACACATTCTTTAGAAAGATAAGGAGAACCCCCAACTTTTGGAGGTAGTCTTTTCATTGTCACCAGTTCTCAAGGAACCATCTTTACGGAAGTACAAGAAAGTTTTTTTTTTTTTGGAGAAAAAGTATAAGAAAGGTTCATAAAGGCAAATGCAGGAGGGAAATCGACCAGCACCACCTTCAATTCAGTATGCATCGACAATAAAGAAATGATAAAAGCATCCAATGCAAGACACTAATTTCCCTTCACCTCAAATAGGATATATATACATTGGCTTTGCAGGTCTATTCCTCTGTGGCAAGGGTGTCTTTGTTGGTTTTGTTCCCATATTGGAAATAAGTGAGAGAAGGGGATGCTTAACATGTATAAATAAACCCCCTCTCCCTTCCATTTAGTTCATCCAAAATCAACAAAAATATTAACTCTTAGTTACTCTTCCTTTGGTTAGCAAGGAAAATACTAAGAGTAGTAAAATTTTTATGAGTAATTTATGGGGTGTATTGGGTTAAGGGTTTGAGAGTGTGTGTAAACACTAGTGAGTTGATCGTTGAGTGTAAGTACTTGTAAGTGTTGTTTTTTTCTCCCTAATAAAAGGGTGTGCAGTAACTCCGGAGACGTAAGTACAATTTGGCCGAACTCCGTTATCAAATTTTGTGTTATGTGATTGTTCTACTGACATTCTAGTTGCGTGAAAATAGTTGAATTTTCTAACAATTGGTATCAAAGTCTTGGAGAAGTGAGTATGCTCTGTGGTCGCCATAGTAGTGGATCTTCTACATTAAAAAATTTTCTTTGGATGTGTTGAAGCTTGGAGTTAGTATGCTCTGCAGTTGTCACAGGAGTGGATCCTCTACATCAGAAAACTTGCTTCAGGTTGTGATAAATACACCGTGCACGTAATTTATGTCGAGGAGGCAGGGTTTTAAGTGGGGCAGTTTGTGACCCCTCCGCCTTTTCCTGAGATTTTACGTGGAATGGTAATATTGTCTTAGGAGTCCGTTTGGCGGTCTTTCCTAGGTATTACCGAATCGGTTCACTTCACTAGTTGTTTACCTCATAGGAAACTAGAAGCCAGTGGGAGTGATGGTACCAGATGATATGCTCAACAAAATCGATAAGTTCGATGACACAGATTTCGAATATTGGAAGATGCATATAGAGGATTATTTGTATCAGAAGAATCAGTTTCTACCGCTCTTTGGAAAGAAGCCAGAAAATATGTCAGAGGAAGAATGAGTTATTCTTGACAGGCAGGCCCTTGGAGCAATTCGAATGACCTTATCCCGGAACATAGCATTTAATGTGTTAAAGGCAAAAACCACAAAAGGCCTTATGGAGGAACTGACGGAGTATTATGAAAAACCATCAGCAATAAACAAAGTACATTTGATGCGGCGTTTTTTCAACTTGAAGATGGCGGAAGGCACCTCTGTAGATCATCATATCAATGAACTCAACAAAGTCTTGAATCAGTTGAGCACTTTGAATATTGATCTTGATGATGAAATACAGGCTTTAATACTTTTGTTATCCCTCCCAAAGAGTTAGAGTACCACAGTCACATTAGTGAGTAACTCAATAGGAACCAACAAGTTGAAATTCAAGGATGTCAGTGGCCTGATTATTAATGAAGAAACTCGAAGAAAAGAAATAGGTAAAGCCTCATCCTCCTCCGCCCTTGCTGCAGAATCAAAAGGAAAAAGCAGAGGACGTGAGAGATCTAGAAACCGTGATAGATCAAAGGACAGGAGGTCCAAGTCACGAAATCCCACTATCTCCCAAAACTTAAAAAATATCGAGTGTTGGAATTGTAGAAAAATGGGCACTACAGAAATCAATGCAAGAATGGTTCAAAGAAGCAAGAGTCGAACAACCAGGAGGCAAATATTGCTTCCACCTCAGGGGAAGATGATGCCGTGATATGTGCTTTAGAAAATAAGCCAGATGCATGGATACTGGACTCTGGAGCATCGTTCCATGCAACTTCAGAGAAAGGTCTTCTCGAGAAGTATGTGCCTGGAAATCTCAGCAATGTGTATCTTAGCAATGATCATCCCTGCGAGATTGTTGGTAAAGGTGTAGTGAAACTCAAGCTGAATGGAGCCATCTGCGAGCTGAAGGATGTCAGACATATCCCTGATTTGAGAAAGAACTTAATCTTAGTGGGACAATTGGCAAATGAAGGCTACACCACAACCTTCCGTAGTGATGAATGGAAGGTGTCAAAGGAAGCAATGATTGTAGCACAAGGAAAGAAGAATGGTACTCTCTACTTAACAGCTAGAGCATGTTGTTCAATTGCAGTTGCACAAGGGAGTGGAGATTCAAACTTGTGGCACCAGAGACTTAGTCACATGAGTGTAAAAGGAATGAAGTTAATGCATTTATATGGAAAACTATCAGGTCTACAGTCAATAGAACTTGATACATATGAAGACTACATTCTTGGAAAGCAGAAGAGGGCAAACAGGTGGTAGAACGCCAAAGAAGGAGAAACTTGAGCTCGTGTATTATGATGTTTGGGGGCCAACAACTACCCCATCCATTGGTGGAAAGTACTACTTCGTGACATTCATTGATGATCACTCCCGTAAGGTGTGAGTTTACTTTCTGAGACACAAGTCAGAAGTATTTGATGCCTTTAAGACATGGAAGGCTATGGTTGAAAATGAGACAGGTCTCAAATTAAAGAAGCTCAGAACTGACAATGGTGGAGAATATGAGGACACTAGATTCAAAAAGTTATGTTACGAGCATGGAATCGGAGTGGAGAGAACCATGCCAGGAATGCCACAACATAATGGTATAGTGGAGCGCATGAATTGAACCTTAACTGAAAGAGCTTGAAGTTTGTGGTTGCAATCAGGTTTACCAAAGCAGTTCTGGGCAGAAGTAGTCAACACAGCAGCTTATCTCATCAACCGAGGTCCATTAGTTCCATTGGAGTAAAAGATACCAGAGGAGGTTTGAAGTGGAAAAGATGTGAAGCTTTCACACCTCAAGATATTTGGCTGTACAACATATGTGCACATCAGTGATCAAGGCATAAATACACTTGATCCAAAATCCAAGATATGCACATTTATTGGCTATGGCGAGGATGAGTTCTGGTATCGCATTTGGGATGATGAAAACAAGAAGATCATTCGGAGTAGAGATGTGGTCTTTAATGAAAAGCTGATGTATAAAGACCGACATACATCGGAGAAAGTCCCTCAGAGAGACCCTGTATTTGT
>JANKOD010000191.1:18226338-18241465 GCA_026284645.1 Erythroxylum acuminatum
AAACATTCAACCTTATGCTTATGGATAGGTCTCGTCAAGACAGTAACTAGGAAGGGTAGAGGGTCCGATCTGGAAGAGGCTCCAAAAATTTTTACATAAAAAAATTATTTTAAATTTTTAACTCATAAAAAAATAAAATTTTGTTATCATTAAAATTTTGCCCCCACTAAAATTTTTTTTTTGGCCTCCAGTGAAATTTTGCCCCCACTCAAAAAAATTTCTGGATCCGTCCCTGATGAACACCCCTAGTTCTTAGACCTACCACAAGCTTTGGAACGCTTACTCTTGTTCCTCCCTCTGCTTTCTGTCATGAAAGTCTGTACTTTGTTAACTTCAATATCCTTTCTTCCGATTTCTTTATTAAACATACTCTCTTTGATTACATCAAAGAAATCACATCTTTAAGAGTTGAGTTGCTATATAAGTACGTTTGGAAAACAAGCAGCGAGCTTCTAGTAGTAACTTTAAGTGTTTCATCCAAACGAAAAGAAAAGAAAAGAAAGAAAGGGAAAAAGCATAGTGTGATGCACGGAAATATATTTTACATGGAAGGCTGTCATTTTCATCACTGGAAAAGAATGGACAAGAAAGTTTGTGTAATTAAGCTCGTATACTCGCGATAAACCCGGATTTGTCCTTTAAGGAGGCTTGTGGGGTTTCAGTTTTATCAAAGACTTTCCCCAAGGAGTTTGGAGGAGCGTAAGATTCTGTTTTTTGGACCACATACATGGCTGTTATAGTCGAGACACCAGCCAAAATAGTCGAATTATTTCATGGACCCCTTTTGTACTGTCTTATTGCCTGCGAAGAAGCTGATCAGGAGCTCAGTAGATCTTTTGTTTTTAGAAATGTGTGGCACTCGAAAAAAGAAGGCTTCGATATTATCTGGAGAGACTTCTGTCCTGTGCATTATGGAATCTGGACAGGTAATCGGTGAAAAGAAATGAACATTAGGAAATAAAGCAGCTGTGGGGAAATCCAAACCGAATTGCTGTCGATAACCCTATACAGGTTGGATCATTAAAACTTGACCAATCATGACTATGAGAACAAGTCAAATTCATTAGCTGTGAGTTGTTGGATCTGGTTCAATTGTTCAAAAAATATGTGCAGGCAAATACACCTTTCGGATCTTTATATGGCAGGCAGCCTGGCAATGGGACAACGGGGAACTATCAAAACAACCAGTCAAGCCACTGTCGTTGACGGTAGTAAATGTGCTCCGGGACTATCAGTACAAAGTGCAATTTACAAGCACGTATCATCCAAGCATACTGTACAACTTTCATGATATAACAAAGAACCATCCTCATTTCTGCCGAGCTTTTGAAGAAGCCCACTTGAAGTAACCACAATTTGCCTCACGGTTAGACGCAGGTCCCTGCAATAACCAATTGAATAGCTGTACCAATAAGGGCCGAAGACATGAAAATCCACACACATTTATTAGCAGAGCACTTGACTTTTCAAGTCTTTCGGGAAACCATAAGCAAATTTGGCTTGTGGCCCCAGCTCAGGTACAGCAAGCGTAATAACCTAATACAGCTTGAATAAAACAACATAATTAAGCACATATTGGAGCAATATCGTGAACAAATATGATGATTTACCTCAGCTCTAGCACACACATAAAAACGGCGGCCAAAAGTAGGGCCAGGTTTCTTTACTATTCTAGCGACACATGGTTCTCTATGGCCCTTGCAGAGAGGAACACTATTCTGCATGATCAGTTGTATCCTTTGCCACTCCTGTAATGCAATATCATTCTTCTCCTTTCCCAACGAACTTCCATTTACTGCATCTTGATCCTGTGTGGCTACACTTAAGTTCGGATCATCATGCTTTAGGCTGCTGTTTTGATCGTCCACGGCAGGAATTCCACCGAGGCGATTATTAGAGTTAGGCAGATCATCCTGGGAAATTGAGCTATCATTTGATAATTTTTCAGTGTCAATGCCACAGGCTGGAATTTTCCGGAAAAATGATTTTAGTGACAGCTGGAAACTTTGACTCTTTTTTGCTCTTTTCTTGGTTCTGCCAGTAGAATATGAGTTGATTTGCCCACTTTGAGACAAAATTTTGGGTTCAGCACAAACCTTATCGGAAAAATCCTTGGGATTCTCATCTGCTTTCCAAATGCTGCTATTAGAGTGTTCATCACAGGAACACGAGCAACTTGTGGATAACTCAGGCACCATGCAATCATCAAAGGATCTTTTCACACTTTCGCTACATTTGGTTAGGTTGACACCTCCTTCAGACAATGAACTTGATATGTTGTTGGATTCAACTTGTGTAGAAGCTTGTCTTTTCCTTAAGACGGAAACTGCACGACTATTGACTTAGCGAAAAGAAAAACAAATGGAAGAAACTGATATGTGCAACTAACATCAAGAAAAAGAAACTTTTCATACCAAGAGTTTGCTGAAATCCACGAATCATGGGAAGATATCTTGCTGATAAGGATGGAATGTTATGTTGCTGGATATTTGGGATTTCCATCAGATGCACAAAAACTGGAGCATGATCTGAACCTTCCAGTTTCATACTCCATCCTCCTTTCCAGCTGAATTGAGACAATTGGAGGAAGTTAAAATTATTGCATTTGCATGAAAATATACATTTATAAAGAGACAATATACTGTTGACATCGGCATTGTTGACCACCAAAGTGACTTTATCAATCACAGTGCTACTTCATTTCAAACTGCAAGTGAATTATTCAACCCAAGTTTTACCTTGATGTGTTTCCAGGTTTCCAGCGCTTATACTCTGTCAATATATCACAGTCCTTAATATGACATGTCAAAAAGTTGTGGCTTTGCAGCTCAAGTTCTTGATGTAAGCATGTTCCAGCACAGAGAATGTGGTCTATTCTAGTTCCATAATTAAATTGTTCAGCACCTGTATTTGGTGGCCAGCATGTGAATGCACCTGTTCTGTAGAAAATTTCAGAATAGAAAGGGCTCAGTAGGAGATCATTCAAAGAGCAAAAATATATGAATGATTGGTCAATTAATCGTGTCTACATTGGTAAATTCATCGTGTCTACATATTAAACCAAAAGAACTATACAAAGCAAAGCTGTCAAGCAAGTATTTCAAACCTTTTGGGATGTCTGGATCTGAAGCAATCTGAAAATTTGCCTCCATACTCAACTAGCATAGACCTAAACCATCTTCTGAACCTACAAATTGGTAAATAGGATAACTACATTACTAACTTCAAAGCGCTCAACTACATCATGGTAGAGCCACAGCTTACTCGTTATTCTCAAAATCTGGACCAGCATCGCAACGATCCATAGAAGTGGGTGCAATGTTGAGGTCACCAACAACAAATATCCTTCTTCCTTTCTGAAGCAGATACTCCCATCTTTTCTACAATGGAGACACCAATATCAGTCCCAGATTATAAATGTATCCGTTGCTAGGTCTATCATAGTCGGCATTGGTTGAAAAGCAAATCCAATTAGGAGAAGACCAAATAAGGACCTTCTCGTGGAAAAGTGCACAAGCACTGTTACCTGTAGTATCTTAAAAAACTTGAGCTTAAACTCTATCCTCTCTGTGTCATCACTTTCCGCCCGAGGTCCATACAAGTTAAATAGAACTGCCAATTGCCAACAGCAATTCCATTACAAACAATTTTAGAAATGATAGCAGTTGAATATTAACCCTTCGCCCGTGGTGTTGTCAAATATAAAGTGGACGCACCAAAATGATGATGATCAGTGAAAACACACCGGCCCTCGCTGTCAATCTTCAGAAGCTCATCTCTCTCAAACTCCTCAAGCCCATTTACAATCCCAGCGACTATATCCTTCTCGCCTTTGCAATGATTAACCAATCCCGTGAAACCCTCCTCTGCCGCAACCGGTAAAGCCACTTCGTTGCTCGAATACGCCGACTTTACGCGGCAAAAAGTTGCAACACCTTAGAAAATGTGAAAAGAAGCAAATAATCAGACAAACATCATCGACCCAGTAATTGAAGCAATCAAGCAAATATCTTTCCGGCATTACCAGAGTATCCGGTTCGTCCCCTGTCGTTGGTGCGCGTGCAGGAAAAGAATGACTCGTAGCCATCGGCAACCACTAAATCCGCCGTAAGCTCCTGTCTTCGCAACTTGGTCTCCTATACATTCCACAAAATCTCGGAAAAGATTAGAAATTCAAACAAAGAAAACCTCTAATAATGATCCAAACGGTCGGTTAAGTACCTGAAAACAAATAATGTCGGCGTCGAACGAATCAAGTAATTTAACGAGAGAACCAAACTGGGAAACCCGTTGTCTCAGCCCATTAACGTTATAGGTCACTATCTTCATTTCCATCTCTACCGCAATCTTAGAAATCTACTGTCGTCGCCAGTGGCTCGCTTCCATGTTGTTTGCGTAAGCTTAGGATAGACAAAGCGGCACCGTTCGACATCCTCCCCTTAACGCCGTCGTATGGGGTTGGAAACGTGGCAGTAGTTGATTTGATAACCGTAGACGCCAGGGACAGCCGATCAGGAGGCGTGTTTAGCTTCATAACAACATTCATTATGCAATTTTACTTAAAATGTCTTAAGAAAAACAAAAATATAAAAATAGGTGGGGTTTCGACTTCGACACACATGGTGGTGGTGGTAGTTCGTGGAAAGCATGTCTACGATGTCGTTTACGACTGGTGGTGGTGGTAACAACTAGGTACGTTTATCCACCAAGATCAAGCCTTTTCGAGGAAAACAAGGGGTACCTACGAAGCCCAAATTCATTCTTAGTTTTTTGTTTTAATGCTATTGTAGCTGGTTTTGATGTGATAGAAATATTCATACAGAAAGTAGAGAATATGGATCAATGGAAGAAGGCAACAGACGATTTTTCTCAATCTGTTCCGGACCCTACTTCTCTTCAGAACTCTGCCCATGAGCCCAGGTCCTTTGCTCTTGTCATCCTTATTGACTCGCTCTCTCTCTCTCTCTCTCTCTATCTCTCTCTCTCTCTCTCTGTTCTTGTTCTCGGGTTGGTGGAGTGGAATAAGCTTCTGACTTTGTTAGCTTTCTCCCCATTTGGTGGTTTGTATGTGTTTTGCTAATGTTTAATGTTTGAATTGCACAGTTGTTTATAGAAGTTTCTGATTTTGTTGGAGATGTGTTCATTGCAGACAAACACCTGACGTGGAAGTTAAGGATCCAATTGCTGCTCGGAAGGTTCAGAAAGCGGACAGGGAAAAGTTGAGGAGGGATCGGCTCAATGAGCAGTTTCAAGAGTTGGGTAACGCTTTAGGTATTGTAATGCTGCTTCTAATTACCTAGCATTTTTCGCGCTAGTCTACCGCACAATGTCGTATATTGCTTCTCGAATATTCTTTGCTCCTAATAAAGCCATCTAATTTACAGCTTTTCTGGCTAAGTAGAGCGATAAAGTTTTGCATTGTTTACTTTATCAAGGTCTTCAGAAAGCATGGATGCTATAGTTTGAGAGCATGTAAATTGATTATGGCAGTTTTTGTTTGTTTAGAAGCTTGATTACAGAGATTACGTTTCAGTCATTGTTAATGCACTCAGATAGTCATGAAATTTATTTTGAGTGAACTATGTGTTGCATTGAGACTGGAGTTCTATTTCTCTTTATGAGTTTTAGAATTTTAGGTCTTCATTTTTTTCTCTTGTTATGAAAAGCTTAGGGTTCAGCTTGTTTGTCGATACTCTCCAACCAATTGTTGCTAGCTTTCCAAGAATCAGTTCCCTGGTGAAAATTTCGATAACAAAATATGTAAACTGGACAATGATTTGAATGTTGAATTCAACTTGTTGAACATAGTTATATATACCTTTCTTGTGGTTGATATTTGACTATCGTGCAGACCCAGATAGACCCAAAAACGATAAGGCAACCATTCTAACAGACACAATTCAAATGTTAAAAGATCTGACGGCTGAAGTCAACAGACTAAAGGCTGAGTACACCACCCTGTCAGAAGAATCACGTGAGGTGATTATCTCTACATGTTTAATCATCTTGATTATGATCCTTTACGATTGTTAATGTGATTGTTTAATTTGAGTTCAATGCAGCTAACACAGGAAAAGAATGAGCTTCGAGAAGAGAAAGCTTCTTTAAAATCCGAGATTGAAAGTATGAATATACAGTATCAACAAAGGTGTAGGGTTATGTTCCCATGGCCTGCCGTTGATCCTTCTGTTGTTATGGCTTCACCATATTCATATACTGTTCCTGTACCTGTACCTGTGTCTCCAGGACCAATTCCCATGCACCCATCTCTGCAGCCATTTCCCTTATTTGGAAATCAGAATCCTGGTGCCATACCTGGTCCTTGTTCAACCTTCATGCCATACCCAACCCCTGCCAATCCTCTCAATGACCAACCATCAGCCCAACATGCTTCTACTTCCCACATCTCATGCAGACAGGATTCTAAAAGTAAGTCAACCGATCATGAGAAGGGAAGTGATATAGGAAAATGTGATGATTCAGATGATGTTGCAACAGACCTTGAACTCAAAGTTCCTGGATCATCAGAGAAAAAGGGGAAAAAGTCACAGAGCAAAGAAAGAAAGCTTTCTAGTGGTAGCTCTTCAAGCAGGTTTTCATCGTCTCAAGGTCTGCAGGATAGCTCGTCTAACAGTGTAGGTGATGTGCCAAAACCAAATATTTAAGTTTGCTGATTCTGTTCCATCGACTTTCTTAAGCTGATGTTCCATAAGAGGGAGCTGGTGATTAATATGAGACTTGGCGAGTTTGAGCTTCAGTTGTGACATATCGTGGATTTTTAACCAAGTTCCATTGGGCAGTTAAAAGAGTAGCACAGATTGAGATAGAACCTCATTTTTGGTGACAAAATGACTTGGAAGACAACTAGCACCTGGTCAAGACATGAACAACTATCATTCTGAGTCAAGCTGACTAAAACAATTGCATTAAACTCAATCAGCAGATGCTGCTTAACCTTGTTAGTGGCTCGTCATCTTCGGTGTAATATAGATGAATTATTTGTAAATTCTGTATAAAGTGCCTGACTTTAGTTGGTTTAGGTGAGGGATCCAGTTGTAAGAGGCCTTTTCCAGTTGTTTATTCGTATTTCTGTTCACCTCAATCAAACGGTTAACAATGACAGCAGAAACTACATTGACAAAATACTATATTCATGATGATCTGCAAACGAGAATGGACAGGCTCTGTTTGAATATTTCTTTCTTTTCTTTTTCGTGAGTAATAATTAAGCAGGAATCTGAAAGACTCCAGTATACCCTTGGCAGTGTTTAATCCACTCGCAAGATCTTTCATCCAAGTGAACAGCTTTTTCATGAAATTATCGTGCCATCCTTTCCAGGGAACATAACGTCGTCTACACTCTTTACATCATCCCCAAATTATTGGATTTGTTTCATAAACACGTGGAGGTCAATTTCCGACAAGACCAGACCAACACATTAAGTTATATTACCTGTGCATGCAAATAAGGGGAATATATATGGTTGGAAGTTTGGAACTGTTAGATAAGTACAAGTTTACTTTACTAGACAAATGGGATTCCCTGGAATTATCAGAACCATAAGAACCTTTATCATCCAAATTACAAATTGACCTAAGCAAAGGGCTACCTAGATAAGAACAAGTTTACTTTACTAGACAAATGGGATTCCCGGGAACTATCAGAACCATAAGAACCTTTATCATCCAAATTACAAATTGACCTAAGCAAAGGGCTACCTATCTATGTTGCCACTAAGGCTGTAAGATCTTTAACTTGGAGCTTGAAGCGCTGGTATCAGAATGCTACATGTGGCAACTCATGCAAGAAAATGGTAAGTGGACAAATAAATTGAGCAATCAGCCTTTCATTGACATATTATTGGTTGTAGTTATTGTACAAGTTGTAGGGCACAAAGCAAAGAAAAGGTGCCCCGGCACTCCCAAAGAATGTACACTAGCATAAACACCACCACTGGAGTAAATCTGCCACAAAGACTCATACCAACTCTTATAATCAATACACCTCCGTTTCATCCATTCCTTCCTCTTACTAGACACTTGCGCCCCACGTGAAAATCAACCATTTAGAGACTCAGAAAGAGGGGCTAAGATAGTAACCACGAGTAATTTAGAGAAAGCTGGAGATGCACTGTCTTCAGACTGTTTGACCCTTCAAATTCAACTTCTGGATAAGAGAGCTCTCATCTCAATCTTAAAACTCCAGTTCTTCAACTGCATCAAAGAGCTCCACGAATAGACGGACTCTGTGCATTTCGTGAACTAATGCTTGCAGTTCTTAAGAGTCTACGGAACTCTTGAAGACTTATCCTACCATCTTTATCTATGTCTGCCTCCTCAAGTAGCGGGTCAATGGAACCTCTTAAGCCAGTATGCTACAAGGCAACAAAGTAAAATCAGAAAGGTATCACATTTTTTATAAACTAGTAGGAATGATCTAATGTAGAACACATAATTCCAAGAGTCAAAAGACGCTAGCTTCACCCTCAGGCAAGCGTACTTGGAACTTCCACATCCAATGTCCTAGGATTTGATGGACCTTCCTCTATTATTAGACACTTATTTATTGCACAAAATAAGGAACTTTCATGTCAATAAATGGGTGCCATGACAATAAAAACGATGCGGGAACGATCTCAGGCAATACAGACTAGCCACTGCCCCAAATCCAATATGATAGAACAGCTATAACTACAAAATTATCAGACTACGAGAATGTGCTGCTTTCGTACAAGAGAAATGATGAAACTAATTATTTTGAACTTGTGAAATTCTTTAAGCACAACTGTACTTGATAATCAAGAACTGCTTAGATAAAACCTAGAAGCTTAATGAAAGTTGCAGTTCTTGGCAAGGAAAGGGACCACTTGGGTGGATCTTTGACAAACAGAAATCTACTCACCATTCTAAGCTCTTCTGGAGTTATGTAACCATCTTTATCAAGATCAAATTTATCAAAGGCAGCTTGTGACCGTTGTTGCCACTTCTCAGAGTTATGTTCCTCTAATTGATGCACATGTAGAGCAGCTGCAACAAACTCGGGAAAATCAACAAGCCCATCTGTATTACAGTCAATCTGCATCAGAAAGTGCGAGACATCATTAACTTCCTCAACATAGAAATAAATTAGTAACCAAGTGCAAGCATAAAAAGTAGGGGAAATATCAACACTGCTTCGCAAGCACCAGAGAAGATCACTTGAAACAAATTTGCACTGGATAAAATATTACCACACAAGGATTATTTGAGTGAAATTTCTCCCTAAAAGGACATCTACAGTAACCTATCAGCTAATTAATGCATACTGCTATCAAAGGATGAGAAACAAACAGAAACATTTGAGGACCAGAACCAAAAACGAGATCAAGGCCACATAATGATTTTCCTATTCTTTGATCTCAGAAGCATTAACTTAGAAGAAACAACATTACTGCTTACCGCTTGAAGAATTTCGAGCACTCGTGAATCTTTCATCTTCCATGGAAGATCTTTAGCAAGGGCCTGTATTAAGTATTTCAAATTTACAGGATCAAGAGAAGCTACATTCAGAAACAAAACCCAGATTCAAGCTCAAACTTAAGTCTGCTGAGAAAAAGATTACCTGTCTCATCTCTTCAAGACTAATTGCACCATTCTTATCCATATCAATTGCAGCAAACTGATCCTTTAGATCAGCGAGCTCTTCTTCATCAATTGTGCTAGCCAATGCCTGTCAGGTTTCATGTATTTGTCAAATACAAGGTTAAAGTGCAAGAAGAACAATGCAAGGAGAAGGAAAGAGAATAGTAATAATCTAACAAAATGAAAATTGGTTTTACCCTTAGAGCAAACTGTTTCAAGCGACTGTACTTCACAAATTGTCGCAAGTTACTCAGAACAGATATGTCAATGGGGATCTCAGATGCATTTCCCCCTTCTCTGACCCATGGATGTGCTGGAAAAGTCAAATCCAGTGAGAAATTGCAACCCAATGAACTTATAGAAAGGAATAGAAAAGGAAAATTGTTTTAGAACCAACAACACATCAATAAATGCTAGAAAGAGATTCCTAGAACACATACATAGGGCTTGAGCAGCAGTAAGTCTGGCCCTAGGATCCTTCACCAATAACTTCTTCACAAAATCTTTTGCACTATTACTTATGGTTGGCCAGGGTTTGCGGCGAAAATCAGGTTTGTTTCTTAGAACCTGCAAATATTAGGCATTAGTACATTTGGCAGGCTTGTTCTCATGTTGCTTCGGATAAACAAAACCAAGAATGAAGTTAAATTAAACCCAGAATATTTTGAGGAAGAAGAAGAAGATGGAAGGCACTAATAAATGTGAATATGATGAAAATGAATTATTGGCACAAACAGGAAAGTACTGCAAATTCTATGCTTAATATGGTGCAGTTTGATACAGCATGCATGAAACAAGACTGGACACTGAAAAACATATATAAATTAAAGGAAATACTGCACCTCCTTGAAAATACCATCCTCTGTTTTATCCCAAAAAGGGCGTCTCCCACAAAGTAAAATGTATGTAATGACGCCAATACTCCAGACATCTGATTCAGGTCCAGACCTGCGTCTTAATACTTCGGGGGCAACATAGTAAGCACTGCCAACAATATCATGAAAATTCTTCCCTGCATTCAAATAAAATAAATTTAAATTCACAGCATTACAATAAATGTTAACTACAGAATCACAAGATAATGAAGAACCTGCAGTTTTAAAAAATGGTTAAGCCTTTCAGACTTAATCTGCCAGTTTGCTTCAGGGCAGTTTCTATCACGAAATACATCTCATAATCTCATAATCATATGCGTGGTTTTCTTTTATGTCTTACTCTCCTACTTTGATCCCCTTTTATCCTTGTTAAGAGCTAATCAAATACAAGGAAGGATAAGATATTCATGAGATGGAAATATTAGTCACCTGGCTTTATAAAGTCTGACAAACCAAAATCTGTTGCCTTCAGAGGTGAGTCTTCCTTGGTAGATTTAAAAAGGAAATTCTATAGCCAAGAAATTCAACAACTTCAGATCACCATGCAAAACATAAGCCAAGCATACTGTCAACTGCGTAAAAATTGTGCATACCTCTGGTTTCATATCGCGATGCACCAAACCATGTAAATGGCATTCAGCTGCTACTCTGAGCATTTGTCGTACAACTACTGCTGCATCCTTCTCAGAATAGCGGCTGTCCTTCCTGATAGAAAAAGATAAAGCAAAAGAATATCATGATGGACGAATAAATCAAAACTTGTGTCCATTTAGAATTACAAGCTTAAGACATGAACTCAGATGGAAAAGGTAGATGTGGAAAAGCTCGAATTTGAATTCTTACTTTGCTAGTATTCGATCCAACAATTCACCACCCTCACATAACCTAGTAAGAATTTTAAGGACCACAAAATAAGTAAGAATGAGCATCGCAGAAACAAATGAAACATCCGAAATGCATGTTAATAAGACAAAGAAACTATATCTAATCCAACCAAAATGATGCTTTTGATGTTCAGAAAAGATGATACTACTTACTCCATGACTATATATACATATGAATCATCCTCGAATGCATTGTAAAAGTGAACCACATTCTCATGGCCGGCAAGTTCCTTCAATATCTTAACCTCTCGTTTAACATCCTCAACAGCAATAGGTTGAACCATCTACCAACAAAGTCAAAGGTGATTACAATATGTGAATGAACAAGTAACTAAAGAAAAATATTAAGAACCATTAGGCTTTCTGATAGCCAAGTGCAGAAAAATGGACTCCATCTTTAAGCCTTCACATTATCCAGTCACAAATTTGTCTAGTCTTTTGAACCCTAAATCAGTACCAAGTCCTTATACAAGAAAGAAAGGAAATTTCAACCCCTTGCCAACCAGCTGCTAAAAGCACCGCAGAAGGAGATAAAACAATATAAAAAGAATAATGAACTTTTCAGGGGGCAACCATAAAAGGCCAAGTTTGTTGAGGAGTTATTTTCTGAACTTCTTTGTGCAATGTGCAGCAGAACACAAGCTCTTTCCAATCCCGCAAGTGAAAAACAGAAGATGCACATCTTTTGAACACAAATACTCATGTTGGTGAGAATGCATCCTAACTTTGATTATCAGGATCACTATATATTAGTGTCATCATTACAGTTAATAGTGGCAACATTCAATCAATTAATCATCCTCGAAACAATGTCTTGGATTTACCCGGTTAACTGTTTTCGACATGCATGCTATTAAACTAGGATTAGACCATAAAACCTGGCAAATCCAGTCTAGACAAATATCACAAGAAAGTATCCTTGGATCCTCAGAATTATAAGATATACATCTGTCAATTCGAGAAATATCATCCAACGTCCTCGTGGTCTTTGTTCAGACAACAGAAGACACACCTAAAACGGCGCTTGCCATCTAAGGAAGACAGATCAGTATTAGAGCCGACAATTAAGGAAGGGAACCTATCTACTTGAAAAGCTAAATACGCATCAAGAAATTTGTAATCAATCCGCCATTATCCACAAGCAAGAATCTTTGGAATCAAACCATCGCTAATAACAACACCGACATGAAATTGACCATAATGATTTGTTCAAAAAACAAAAACCAAAAAAAGAAGCAAAACGACTCTCTAGATTTCTCCAACAACCCATTAACTGGAATATCATTTGAAAAGTACAAGAATGAACAAAATTGCAAATTCCCAAACTTTCACAAATACCAGGGAATGAGAGACTAAACAAGCATACAGAACCCAACTTGGCAGTATTGACTAGAAAGAAATAACAAGGGCAAAAGAAACAAACTAATACCTTATTTTTCTCAATCCGCTTTACCGCACAACGATCACCATTAGCCTTACTAGTGGCGACATAGGTGTAGCCAAATTGCCCATGGCCTAACAATTTCCCCATCGTATACCGCTTATCAAAATCCTTGTCGTACCCAAAATCCGTTCTTTTGCCGCATGGGATCAGACCACTTTGTTTCTTCGAAGCCTGCTTCCCTTTGACTTTTAGCTGCTGGAATTGTCGTTGGTTCTTCTGGGTCTCATTCTGATGAGAAGCTTGTGCTTTGATAGTTGACGGTGGCGCAACCGAAGTCGGATGAGGTTTGGGGCCAGCTTTCCGGTTTTTGTGAACGGAGAAGACAGTCTCGTGGCCGCCGTCTCCGGCGGCCTTATGATGGTGATTATTGTTGCTGTTAGAACCACTGACTTTGATTGTGGAGAAGCAAGCGCCCATGATCCTTGATAACCAATCACGATTGAACATACAAAGACAAAACCTTTACCATTAACAACCTGTTGAAAGAATCAAAAACCGCAGGAAAAATGTCGAATTATATAGAGAACGTTGTCGTAATATAATAATCAGAGAGACCCACAAGATCGGTTGGTCACAGAATTTAATGGAAATCAAAGGAAACGGAGAAGAAGAAAGGAGGAAGAAAAGAAGAAGGAGAGAAGGAGGGCCTGTGCCTGTGGGTCAAAGGTGACTCCTTTTCTCTCCTTTCCCTTTCTTTTCTTTTTGGTTTTGATTGAAAATTTGGAGATTTTTATAATTAAATTCAACAATAATAACTACAAAAACGTTTTTGGTTATTTTGCGTCTTTACCTTTCTGGGTCCTAATAACAGATCCAGAATGTAAGAGTTGACAAGCACTTTCTGTTCAGTTTTCACCCATGTATGATATGAACTAAATATAAGTTTTTGTAAGTACTACTACAAGTTTTGGACTAATATTGGATATGTTACAGATTGATAAAACCAAAATCATATATAACCTGAGGGGTGTGGTTGAGTGGTAGGGACAAATTCATTCTTAACTAAAGGTCAGGGGTTCGATCCTTGACTTTAGGTATGGAGCAACCTTAAATCCTTGGGTCAGCTGTCCCATCTTGTAAGGTACCTACAAATTAGCGAGGGGATTAGTCACTGGGTCCGCCGGTAGATACCCTAATCTAAGACAAAAAAAAAACCAAAATCATATATGTGTATTTGTTTTTGTCTAATTTGATTGACCATGTTAATTAATCTTTTTTTAAAATATAACCGTCAAAATAATGATCACAGACATGTTAAATGATGGTTGCCTCGAAATCTCATGGCATATGTTGACACTGATTAAGTTTTAATAGCATTGACTAATTCTACAGAAGGAAATAAACCTAACTCTCCATGTGTTCTCTAAGCATCACATGAGAGGTTGTGTGGAAGCAATCATTACACAAACTTAACAAGACGATCTAAATTAGGTCGGTGCAGGGAGATGTTTCCTTTGGCACAGAATTATGACATGTATCTACAACCCATAATCCAACTAATTGCCAATAACCAAAAAGGAAGAAAAAGCAAGCAGCTTTTTGAAGGGAACCGAAAATGAGAAAAGAACTGGGAAGGCAACACGAGTAAAACGCTAACATAAATCTTGAAGCAAGAGTTGTCCTCAAGGGATCGAAGTTGAGAAAAAGCAAACCGATCGACTTTTCCACTCTACCACACAAATGTTGATTTGGTTAGAAAAGTTGGTGCTTTCTTTGGGTCCGTCTCTTTCACTCCAAGCTCTAGTGTGAAAAGGATTCTCAAATCATTTGCAAAGTGTAAGTAATGCTCATAATTTCAAAAATCAAAGAAATTCTAGGACGTTGGTCTAAAGCCACGCAATAGAAACTTTAACAAACGATAAGAAGTTATAATCTAGCTAGTCTAGTATGAACTCAAAACCACTAAGCAATAACGAGTTGAAATGGGGGGTTTTTTCACGGTTACATCAACCAATACATGTGTGGAGCTTTATGAATGGACTAGAGGGTGCAATGACTTGGTCTTATGGGACACGTAGTCATATCTCAAGTGGGTCTATGCCCTTGCTCGATTGATTGTTTTCCTACCTCCAATGCCGCTTGGGACAAGCCAGCCATAGATACTTTATCAATCTCTTATGTTCACACATAATTATCTATGTTTCCTAGCTCTAATGATATGGATTTATCATTTGATTCACTCTGTTTATCAAGCTTAATCCATCGTTTTCCTTTTGTTTTCCAGGAAATTACTTAAGTAAAATGTACTAATTGTTAGACGAAGTCAAGTAGAAGACGTCAACAGCAGTTGTAATCATATCAAG
>JANKOD010000191.1:18241565-18257718 GCA_026284645.1 Erythroxylum acuminatum
AATCTATCTATAAAAACATCACACTGTACATCAATGATATCAATGAAACAGAGTTCAAACTCAATATTCCTTCGTCTTTCAATATTCTTTCGGCTATTTTTCTACCTTTGTCTATTTTTCCTTATCTGTTTAACACTAATCATCCATTGTTAAATACAAATTGTAGGTTTACTTAGTAAACAATAAGCTTCTTGATCGACTCATTTGTGCTTCTAAGCCTAGTCTATTCCTCGTTACTTTAGTTTCTCAAATTGTAGTGGGAGATGCACAATGTCTATAATTAGCTTATTTCATAAATTAATTAATTATAAATAGATATTTAGTATTAATTAGATTATGAGGTAATTTCATGATCTTCCAACTATATTATTATTTTTATTTTAAAAATTAAATTATTATAGATTTGACAAATTAGATTTGGATTATTTATATTTTGATATTGACTTAATTAACTTAGGGTGTACTTGTTTAGTGGGTATGAGAAAAGAGGTATGGGTATGGAATGAAAAGTAACGTTTGGTTGAATAGATAATATTTTCATTCCTTGTTTTCGAGCAATACTCCATTCCTCTCATAATCCAGAGAAATGGGAATCATTCCTCTATTATTTCGACACGCATTTTATAACGAAAATGTACTCCTTCACTCTCTGCTCTATTCTCTCCCTATAAGCAACTAACAGATATTATTTTCCTCTTAAAGCTTTCTTCTTACCTGAGACCCACAAACGTGAGCGTCGACCAACATCTATCTACCTTTCTCTTACGCAAGAGCCAGAAACGTCATCTCTCCACAAACTAATCCCTGCAGCCCACCATGGAAATAGCTGAAACCAAGAAGTAGCAATGGTAATTTTCTTCCTTTCTTGCACAATCACTTTTTTCTTGTTGATATAATTGCACATTTCTCTCTTCTTTTCTACTGGGTTAGGGTTTTCGATTCCTAAATCCATTTTCTTCTGTACTTTTTTTATTGAATCTCTATCGATGTCCTTCCTCCTCCACTTCATTTCTTGTTTAGGTATTGTTTGAATCTCTCTCTTACTCTTGAGTTGGGTTTGTTTCTTCTACTTTTTTCAGTTACTATTTATAATACTAGGCTTTACAATCATAAAAGGGTGCAAGATTAACAACTAAATCGTGCTTGAATTAGAACCACGATTCCTTGGAAGTCACTTTTGTTTATGTTCATCTGAATGCACTGTTATAGAACACATTATATACGTGCATATATACTTGTGTTGAAGTCCATCTGTGAATGTACTATTCTATAACTAATTGGTGATTTTCTCTATGAATGTATTGTTCTTCACATATATAATGTATCTTCTATTATTGTTTGGTCTTACATCTCCAAGTTTTTTGCTTTTATTGCTTTTTGCTAATATCTTTGGCAATACGACAGTCGATGTTAGAAATCATATATATTTGTTTACATTAAACGATGTCTATGGTTATGATCTAGGTGAATGACTCCAAGAATATAACAAGATTATCAAGAAATACTCAAATCGAGTTCCTGTAAGTTCTTAATCTACACTTCATCTATATTTTTCATGAAGAAATCGAATTTGAATTCTGTATTTAAGAGTTTCAAATTTTGGCTTGAAGTTGATTACAGTGTGTTATAGCAGTTTGAGAACATCATGTAGTATTTTGAGTATAACTTGCAGAATACTGAACCAAACTGCATGAAATTAGTGTCATTAGAAACTTAAGACATAATGGAAAGAAGAATATATTGCCTAAATACCTCATTTTCTTTGTCAAAATAGCCATGCAAAATTGACCCGAAAAATATGTTTTGAGAAATGAATAAGCTATCATAGTGCATGATTGTGCACAAGCACGATCATGACAGAGAGGAAGCATCGGGGAGTGCACGATCGTGACAGAGAAAGTGTACTGTTGTTTGATAGCTTTCAACACTATTCACTTTTTTTGACCATAAATCCTTCTCCAGACCTCTGATTGACTTGAAATTTGAACCACAAGGTCCTCACTCATTGTACTTCCTCTCCACCAAATTTCATTGCACGGGGTGACGGTGACTAATTAAGTCATCCCCGTGAGGGGTTCTTCTTGATCATCTTTCTCTGTTACCTTCGCTTACTGTTTTATCTCTTTTACACTACTATTATCTAGCTTTTCATCATGTCCTATCTATATCTTGCACTATTATTGTCTGAATTTTTTAATGTAGATTAACATGGCTCGCCCCTACTAGCGAACGATAACACAAACTAAAGCAAATTTTTATACTTCAACAAAGAACAAATAATATGATGGTTTTCTTATTTGCTATCCATTATGTTATGTATTGTTTGCACCTTCAATATAAGGTCCATGAAATTAAAACAAAGGAAGAAAAAAGGATTGATAGAATGACATGGATATTTAGATTGACTATGGATTGTGATAAGGCCTGCATTAGTGAACTTCGTATGTGTTAAGTCAAAATGACTTTATGTAGATAATTTTGATGGACAACAAATAATAATAAAAAGAAGAAAGTAAGACGGAAGCAGAATAAAAAAGCAGACGGAAGGAGCAAAGCCAAAAATCAGACGGAAGAAAAAGCAGACGAAGCGCGGAGAAACAAAAAGCAGACGATAGCGCTGAAACAGAAAAAGCAGACGAAGCGCAGAGAAACAAAAAACAGATGGAAGCGTTAAAACAAAAAACAGATGGAAGCGCTAAAACAAAAAGTAGACGGAAGCAGATGAAAGTCAGACGATAATTAAAGTTACACCTCCTAACTAAGATAAGGCCCCATTTCACACAAGAAAAGGATGTATTTCAACAAATTTTTTAGGTGTTTATTGCACAAACATGCAATTCATATATGTATTGCCTGGTTGGGAGAGCTCTGCACACAATGGTCGTGTGCTTCGAGATGTGATCTCAAGGCCTCATGGTCTACCAATCCCTCGAGGTAAATTTCTATTCCAATATCCAATTTTGTTTCTCTTTAAGTTGTGCTGCTCAATCTTAACTTATTGTTTAATTATGAAGGACATTATTACTTGGTTGACTCTGGATATTGCAATGCAAATGGATTTCTTGCTCCGTATCAAGGGCAACACTAGCATCTCAAAGAATTTGATGGCCATCGACTAGAGACAGCAGAGGAATACTTTAATATGAAACATTCCAAAGCAAGGAATGTTATTGAGAGATGCGTTAGATTGTTGTAAGGAAGATGGAAGATCCTTGCATCCCCTTCATTTTTCTCAATTAAAACCCAAGTTCGCATTTTAATGGCTTGTTCCCTTCTACGCAACTTGATTCGCAAGTTCATGAGCTTTGATTCACAAAAGTCAATCATTAAAGATGAAGAGGAAAGTGAAGAAGATGATGAAATAGAATACATTACACAAATTAGTCCAACTGATGAGTGGTTGACATTTAGGAATAATATGGCAACCAACATGTATAATATGTGGACAACTAGATCCAATGACAATGATGTATAATAGTAATTTAAGATGTGTTTATTTCATATGCTTATTAGATTGTTGAAATGTTTTGATTTTGATTAATGTACCTGAATGTTGAACATCTCTGTTTGTTTATTATTAGTAATATATAACTTTTAGTTATTGGATTACTTTTGAAATGCACCCATGTGAACATCTCTATTTGTTTGACTATGTGTTCTTGAGTTATTATATTACATGTGCATGCTTTAAATTTGTCAATAAAGATATTTTTGTTATATGTTATTTCTTTGATAACTCTTACATTGTCGTTCTTTTATTAGGAATGGTTATGGCTGCCCGTGGGAGGGGAAAGAATAAGCAGTATTGGAAGAATGATGAGGTTGAAGCTTTGGTCGCCGTTTTGCAGGAACTAGCTTGCGATCCTTTATGGAAAGTAGAAGGGGATTTAAAAACAATTACATGGTTGAAGTGTACAAGATGTTTCTGAGCAAAATTCCCAATTTTGATAAGGATATTGATCTCCACATTGACTCTAAGATTAAATGGTTAAGAAACAAGTACAATCCAATTTTTGAAATGTGTATGCAAAGTGGCTGTCAGTGGGATGATGTTGAGCATAAGATAAATTGTGAGAAACAATGGTTTCATGGATGGTGCTTGGTAAGGACATCTAACTCAAAAGTTTATTGAACTCTTATTTTAGTAGATTCTTTTTTCATAATTATAACATTATCTTGTTATTACATTTTTAATCTTCTTCTTCTTGTAATGTTTTTTTGACATAATCACGAGAATTCAATTGAAATGTGGAACTTTAAATTCTCATATTTGCAAAAATTAGACATGGTGTGGGGTAAAGATAGAGCGACTGGACTCAAAGCTGAGGATATAGCTGAAGCAAGTGCTAAGGCTAATAGCCCAAAGAATATGACAGTGTGTTCTTCATCGAATAGTGAAGATCAACTTGTTGTGGTGTCTGATAAATAAGGATCCTCGGCTATTCCTTCAAGCATCCATAGAATAAAAAGGCAAAAAAGCCTGTCACCAAGAAAGGAAAGTTCTTACAATAACAAAAGACCAGCAACACTTCAGAATACTATTGAGTCAAGGTTAGACAGCTTCACCGTTAAGTTTGAGTCTATTTGCAAACAAATGGCCTCACAATTTGTAACTGTTACAAATGCTTTGATTGCGAAGTCTAAATCTGATTCCCTAGCTAATGAGAAGATGCAAGAGTTAGTTAGTGAGCTTCTTAATATTGGCATATCTTAAATGGATGTTGGTAAGGCTGTTGTGTTATTCTGTAATGATCTTGCTAAAGTTCAGGTTTTGTTTTCTTTGCCAAGTAATTTAAAAAAGTATTTGTACTTAGATTCCTCTATCCATCTTCTAGTCTATGAATCATCCGAGGAAGCATATTAATATTTTTGTAAGTATTATGAACTTATGATGCAATTGATGTTGCCTAATCAGGTTATTTTGTATTAGTTGAGAATATTGTAATTATGATGCAAACAAAGTTTGTAGTGTTAACCTGGTTAGTTTGCATCAATTTAGGGCTTTTGGTTAAGGTATTGTGTATGCGACAGATATTTTATATCATTTGCATTATCAGAGAAATGTAAATTGTATTAAACTATACTACTTGATTTTATTATGGCAATGGAATGGTAGATATTATGGTTATGTCGATGAATTGTACAATATTTTGGATTATTAATTTAATATAATTATTTAAAATATATTTAAAATTTGATATAAAACAAAATTTTAATAAATTTTTATTTCTCAAGATTTTTAACAAACTAACTACCGTTAATGGTAGTAGTAATCATTCTTTTTATTTTAATCAACCTTCATAATTATAATGATTATATTCATTCTTATTCTTCACTATATTCATTTTTATTCTCATTCTCATTATCCTCTATAAACCAAGCGCCCCTTATAATTTTTAACCAATATTTTTACAAGCGGATCAATAAAACTGATTTGATGAGAATAACAAAAACTGGCCGGTTTTCTTAAAAAACCAGCAATATGTCTGTCAAATGTGGGCACAACAGCAAGTTTTGCACACTAAACTATGAATGCATAGAGTGTGGCATTAATAGATTTAGAATGCGCAGAGCTTGCATTAATTGAAGTTGTTATGTTTTTTTGAGAACTGCCACGTTGTTGTTTAACGAAAGTTGAGAAAATGTTAATTTTTTTCAATTCTCTCGTATATTAATAAATTTTTTTATTTATCTCTTTATATTTTAATTAAAAATTTTATCTTAAACTATTATTATTTAAACACACAATTATTATTTTTATTTGTTTAATATCACTAATAAATTATTTGTATCAAAATTTAGATTTTTTATTTATTTCTTTATACTTTAATTAAAAACTTTAAATTATTATTTTATCATGAATTTGTTTAATAAATTGAATTATTAATTATTATATATAAGTAATTTTGTTTAAGATAATTTAAGAACGTGTTAAAATATAATATTTAAACTATAAAAAAGTATATTCAAAAGATATTTAAAAAGTTAAAATAAAATTATAGTCCTTTCTACTGAAGAATCATATTTCAACTTTTATGGGTATTTAAATAAATGATTAAATAAAATAATTATTATTATTTTAAATTTTAAGTTAGATTCAATATTAGTTTAAATTATTAGATTTAACTAGCAATGAGAGCAACTGAGCGTCTGAGCGTCGGCGGAGAGCTCCATAGCTTCGTAGATCTCTAGCGTGTTGGCTCCCGCATTCATGGTTTCGTCTTCTTCTTCCTCTCCTCCCCGAATCCCCCTAACCGCCATTTCTCCTTCACGACCTTCCTCTGCTCAGTTTCCCCCTTTGCCTTCTGCCCGAATCCTTAATTCCTCTGACCAAAATTCCGACCCTAATCTTCCTCCTTCTTCCCCCCTTGAAAGTTGCCTCCCATTTGGCTCTCCCTCTACCTTTGAAGCCTCCTTCTGGCACCCCTAAAACATGGAAATCTATGGTGGCGAAGGTCGCGACTACTGAGTTGTTGTCAACAACGTTAACTTATTATCCTCCGGAAGTCCACGATGATTAGATTAGGGTCATTCCCCCACTGGAACTAGCCAAACAAGGTGCCATTCAATTACGTCATACTCTGCTTGGGTTCTTCTTCGAGAAAAGGCCTGCTTTTCCTGTGGTACAACGAGTGCTGACCAAATCTTGGTCAGCTTTTGGTCTGTCGGAAATGTTGATTACTAGTGCCAATAATTTTTATTCTGGTTTGATTCTGCGGAAGGGATGAATCTGGTCTTGGAGAAGGGGCCATGGTACATTCAAGGAAAGCCTCTTTTTCTTCGGAAGTGGAGTTTGAATGGCGGGGAGCTTGAGGATATCCGAGTTGCTCCAGTTTGGGTTAAATTCTACAATGTTCCAATGGAGTACTGGACTACGGAGGGGCTTGGCAGGATTGCGAGTGCAATGGGTAAGCCTCTCTTAATGGACACTCCTACTGCAAAGATGTCTCGAATTCTGTATGCTCTTATGTGTGTTGAGTTGGAATTGGGTAAGTCTTGGCCTTTATCATTTCAATTAGGCACTTACACTGAAGATGGGAAGCTTGCCTTCAAGGAGATTGATGTTGAATATGAATGGATGCCAGATAATCTGGTACAGAAGAAAACTTGGGCTCCTACTGGCTACTGGGCGAGTATTTGCAACTGGGCTACAGCAGGAATTGTTGGGAAAGGAACCTACCTTATCAAGTGCCCAAGTGCCGGAGCTGGTGGTTAACAGAGATGGGTCTGAGGGACAATGTCATATCGAGGGGCTCGACATGGAGATTCCAAATGAACCTAGTAAGGGCTTGGGACCCTCCAAATCACCCAATTGAGTGAAAAGGCCACAGAGGAGGTGAAGGGTTGTACTTCTTCGGATAGTTCCACGGCTATAAAGGATCATCAGCAGGTCAATGAAGTCAGTGGGCACCTTGAGGATACTGGTTCCCTGCCACCGAGACAAGTAAGTAATACTCTATCCTCTTCTAAATCTGAATTGGGTCCTAAGTTGGAAATTCATAGTTCAGGGATTTTGGATGGGTCTGAGGGGGCTATAACAGGTCGTACTAACAGGAAAACTAGGCAGAAAATGAAGTAGTGTTTCTGTTGTGTTAGCTGCTAGCATGGATTTTGGTTTTTGGAATGGTAGGGGTCTGAATAATTCTCGGAAGCAGTTAGCTGTGTCTGCTGCTTTGAAGAAAATGTCTGTGCCTTTTGTCTGTTTGATTGAGACTAGGATTAAGCATATGCACTTCTTAAATAATGTCTGTTCATCTTTGTTTTCTAATTGGCGGTTTTCTAGTAACTTAGAGCAGAGTTCCAATGCTCGGATTGTGGTATCATGGAATCCGGATAGGCTTTTGTGTGTTCCTAAGCTGTTTTTCGACCAATTCATCCATTTAGAGGTTACTCCTATCAATAGTACTGTTAGTTTTTTTGGCACTTGTGTGTATGGGTCTAACAAATTTAACCATAGGAAGGCTCTTTGGTCAGCTTTGTCAAATCTTAAAAACTCTGTAGGTACTCATCCGTGGTTGATAGTGGGTGATTTTAATTTGGTTCTTTTCTCTCATGAGGCTAAACCTCTCAGTCCTATAACTCTTAATAGCATGTATGACTTTAGGCAATGTGTAGACCAATGTGAGTTGTTTGAACTGAACTCTAGTTGTCCGAGATTTACTTGGACTAATAAGCAATGAGGAGAGCTTTTTGTGTCTAGAAAGCTTGATAGAGCTCTTGTTAATGGTGCCTGGATTTCGAGGTTTCCTAACTATTTTGGGATAATTCAAAACCCTAATATTTCAGACCATTCTCTTATTTTGGTAACGGCCTCTATAGCTAGGCTGTCTAGACCTTCCCCTTTTAGGTTCTCCAATTTCCTAGTGTCTCAACCTTCTTTCCTTCAGATAGTGGAAGAGAATTGGAGTTCCCAAATCCATGGTACCCCAATGTTTTGTGTTGTTTCTAAGCTTAAACTAGTAAGGTCAGCTCTCAAATCTGTAAATTATAGGCAAGTGGGAGATGTTCATCTGAGAGTAGCGAAGTGTCAATCCGACCTTAACTATATCCAAGATCAAAAGCGTAATTTACCCAATAGCTCAGTGTTGGCTGCTCAAGAAACTGCGACCATAAATAACTTGCTAGGAGCCTTAGCTAATCAGCAGTCTTTTCTAAAGCAGCCTTCCCGTGTTAAATGGCTTAGAGAGGGGGATCGCAACACCAAGTTTTTTCATAATTCCATTTTGGCAAATAGGAATCGGAATGCCATTCATTCGATTATAAGTGAGAATGGTTTAGACTTGTAGCTGTTGATGAGATTCAAAACCAGTTCTTAGGCTACTTTCAAAGTACGATTGGGTCTCGTAAGGATCTCCCTTCTTCCAAAGAGTTTGTGGAGAAGTTATTCCCTCATCGGCTCAATGATTCTCTTACCAGTTCTCTCATTGCAGACATCTCTAATCAGGAGATTAGGGATGTGATCAAATCCTTTAACCCGAATAAAGCCCCTGGGCCAGATGGCTTTAATGGGGTGTTATTTAATCATACCTGGCATATTACTGGGGAGGATATTACTAGGGCTATTAGAAATTTTTTCCTCCATGGGCGACTCCTCAAAGAGATTAACTCCACTTTCATTACCTTGGTGCCCAAAAAAGGCTAATCCCTCCACAGTAGAGGACTATAGACCTATCTCTTGCTGTAACTTTATTTACAAGGTGATCGTAAAAATCTTGGCTAACAGGCTTAAGGAGATACTCCCTAGCTTTATTAGCTCTAATCAGAGTGCTTTCATTAAAAATCGGCAAATAGGGGATAATATTTTGTTGGCTCAGGAGATTTTTAAACATTACCATCTAGCCAATAATCATAAGAGATGTGCATTTAAAGTGGATTTACAAAAAGCGTATGACTCTATACGTTAGGAGTTCCTTCTGATTGTGTTAGAAGCTGTTGGGTGCCCTTCCCAATTTATCCATTGGATTAAGGAGTGTATTACCTCTCCAGCCTATGCAATCCTTATCAATGGTGCCCCCATAAATTTCTTTCTAGGAAAATCAGGGTTGAGAAAAGGCGACCCCCTCTCTCCTCTTGTCTTCATCATTTGTATGGAGGTGTTCACTAGAAGCTTAAATGATTCCATTAGGGGTAGTAACTCCTTTCAATATCACTGGCGTTGTCAAGCTCTTAAGCTCACTCATCTTCTATTCGCTGATGATCTCTTATTGTTTTGTCATGGAGATTTGGTCTCGGTCCAAAATTTTCTAGATTGTTTAGGGGCCTTTTCTCAAGTCTCTGGTGTGGTCATGAATTTGCATAAGAGTCAGTTTTTTGTATCCCCGGAGTTGAGCCCCTTGGTTCCTCAACTTGAAAGCATGTCTGATCTTAAACTTGGATGCCTTCCCATTCGATATTTGGGACTGCCCCTTATATCTGGGCGGTTTCTATGAGGGAGTGTATTCCTTTGTTAGACAAAATTGATTGCAAAGTAAATAATTGGACCCACAAACATCTCTCCTATGCGGGTAGAGTCCAATTAGTGATTTTGGTCTTGTCTTCCTTTCAGGTTTACTGGGCTAGTATCTTCATTCTCCCTTCTTCTATTCTTAAGGAAATAAACAAAAAGCTTAGGAACTTCTTATGGTCGGGTTCGATCGAGAAAAAAGCTGTAGCTAGGGTTAATTGGAATGATGTTTGTAGGCCTAAAAAAGAAGGTGGTCTAGGTTTTAAATATTTGCCTAGCTGGAATAAAGTGTTAATTGGGAAACGAATTTGGTTTCTTTTTACTGATAGGGAAGCTTTGTGGGTCAAGTCGGTTCACACTATTATTTTGCGTAGGAAAAATTTCTGGTCTGTTTCTCCTAATAATAGTCATTCATGGAGTTGGCGGAAGATCTTGTCTATTAGAGACCAACTTGGGGACCAATTTCGATTTAGAATTGGGAATGGTATTTCAACTTCTCTATGGCAGGATCCTTGGCATCTGAGCGGTTCACTCGACTCCGTGGTTGATCAATGGGTCAGATCTCCCCATGAATGCGAGAGTTTCAGATGTTATTTGGTACAATGAATGGAGGTGGCGTCATGCAAATGTGGAGCCTATTCGTTCACTATCCCCCATTCCTTATAACCCAGATCCATCCAGTGAGGATAGCCTAGAATGGCTAGCCAGCTGTTCTAAGTAGTATACAAATGAGTCAGCATATAAACACTTGAGACCGATCCGTCCGATGGTACCTTGGTATCCATTAGTTTGGCATAAGGGGAATAGTCCTCGATATTCCTTTATCTTATAGTTGGCCTTCTTGAACAAATTGCAGACTAGGGATAAGCTCCTGTTCCTCTACACCCCCAATCGTTGTTCCTTGTGTGTTATGGATTCCGATACTATTGATCATCTTTTCTTTCATTGTGCTTTCTCACGTTCGGTTTGGTCCACTACTCTCCACCATTTCCACCTTACCAGTTTACAACTTCCTGATCTCCATTCAATCTTACAATGAGTTAACTTGTATCCCCCGGTTTCAAATAGTGATTTTCATACCTTTTGCATTATCCTGTCTGTTGTTGTGTATAACCTGTGGGATGAACTAAACCTTCGCACCTTTCGTGATGAAGCCTCGGATGTAGGGAGTTTTAGTTCGTGGGTGATCTTACAAGTTATGGAGCAACTCCGCCTAAACACTGAGGGAAGGTAATTATGTGTGTATTTAGTTTTTTGTTATTCCTATTGCTAATAACGCAGGTTCAGGGACATATCAGGGTTACTGAGGAGGAGGGATATAATTTCCTCCTACTGTTTTTGAGCAGGCTACCAGGTGGAGTTTCCTTTTCCTACGGCGGTCATGCTAGAAAGTTTTGTTTCTCTATATGTGTTTTGCTGGTTGTGGATTTAGTCTTGGTTTGTGGTGGTTTTGCTGTTGGTCTTTGTGTGGCTTTTCTCATGTTTGTTGGGGATTTTATGTATTAGGGTATTGGATTTAGTTTGCTTAGGCTGCTCGAGAGGCGGGTCTTAAAGGCTTGGTGTTTCCTTCCATGCTTTGTTTATGGGCCCTATGTTTTTACCCTTTATGAGTCTTTTTGTAGGCTAGAGATTTTATACGAAATCACTAGCTGTGTATATAACCTTTTCATATTTGTATAAAGTTTACTGATTTACCAAAAAAAATTATTAGATTTATTATATTATTAATGCATTTTTATATAAATAAAGTGCTTTATTTTATACTATATTTTACTTATTCTTATAATTTTTACTTCTTATTTAGTATATGTCAATTTTATAGTGATTTAATACCGGCTAAATATTTAAAACTTAATCTTTTTCTTTAACTGATTTAATTTAAAGTTCAGTCCGATTTTTAAAACGTTGTTTTAAACCTAAATTCAAAATTAATAACTCGAGAATGAACTTGATCGAATTTTATCAAATTCAAAAGTTGATTTAATCAAATTAAACTCAACAAAATCTTGCCAAATTTGATAATATTTCATATTTTTTATCAAACTTTCTCCGAGAATAAAATCAATATGACATTTTTAGGAATCAACGCATAAAAAAGATGACACGCCTTTCACTGTTCATTATTAGTCAAAAACCAAATTGATGTTAAGAAACAAGCAATTGCTGTCAAATAATTTTTGAAGAAAAAAAAACAAAGCTTCAGGAAGAGGATCTACTTGAGCTGTTAGGCGTGCCACAAAGGAGTAAGGACAGAGAATCACAGCGATGGAGAGAAATAAATCGAAGGAGATACGCACCAAGAAAATGACTAATATTATTTTATATTTATTTAAAGATAGAAACTCGCATTATTATACGAAAATTTTCAATTTAAATTTAATTAAAATTAAAAAATGAAGTTACTATTAGAATTTGATCAACTTCAAATAAAATACCTTAAATTTATATTGAAATAAATTAAATTCAAACCTTTTTACTAATCCTAATTATTTTATACATTAAAAATATTGACTTACTCCTCTAACACTATCAAACTTTAAATCATGATAGATTAAAAAGAGTACTCCTATTTTTGTCGCTCAATTATGATTTTTATAGTTAAATTAAATGAGTTATTACTTAATAAAATTGGTGGAATTTCTTTATATCTATATCTTGATTGTTAACTGCCGTAAATTTTGGTGAACTGCAAATTGATCATGACTTGACCCGAATATTTAAAAGCTCAACCCAAAAGGAGAAAGAATAAGAGATCAGTGGTGCTAGCAAGGCAAGGACCCAACTAATTAGGTATATGTATATGATGTATTTGGTTCTAGGGTTTGATCACTTGTAACAGTTTTCTTTGACGAAATAAGATTGCTCTTCTCTTACCCATAAATGTAGGTTGTCTTGACTGATATGACTGATCAAATGATGCATCTACATATTTTACTGTTGCAGGGAAATATTGAGCTGAATGTTTCTTTTGTGTACGCAAGTAATTTTAAATTTCAGCGTAGAGACCTTTAGAATAGCATCCGTCAGCTCAGCGCCACTATGTCCAAACCTTGGCTTGTTTGTGGGGACTTCAACTCCATTCTTTTTGCTGCTGAAGCTCAAGGTAATGATTGTTTGAGAAATCCATCTGCAGATCTATGGGACTGCGTTGAACATGTCAGACTGACTGATTTAAAGTTCATTGGGCACTCTTTCACATGGTCAAACAAGCAACGGGAAGGATGTTCATCAGGAAAAAACTTGATAGAGCTCTTGTCAATGATCTATGGCTTCAGCATTTTCCCAACAGTCTGGCACACTTTCTAGATCCTTTGTTCTCCGACCATACGCCTATCCTGGTCTCCAACTTGTCCACTCCAGCTGCTACTCGCCATCCCTTCCGATTCAATAATTTCTTGGTTAAGGATTCGGGTTTTGCTATTGCTTGCAGGGCAAGAGCTACGCTCCATGTTAGTGGGACCAAACAATTCTGCTGCACTCAGAAATTAAAGCTCATTAAGCAAAAACTCAAGCTTCTGAACTCTTCAAAAGGACCTACAGCTGAAGTTGTTAACACTACGAGAATGGAATTGACAAGAATGCAGACTCTCTTATCCGCCAATCCGGGGCATCCTACTCTAATTGAGCAAGAGAAACATGCTCTCTTCACTTATCTTCAGGCTATCCAAAATCACTCTTCCCTTTTGCAGCAGCGTGCTAGGGTGAATTGGCTACAGGATGGGGACCGAAGCACCCAACTTTTCTTTCACTCTATTCTCGCCAGGAAAAATTGCAACAAAATCTTTACTATCTCTTCCTCTACTGGCAGTATCATCATGGATCCAAAGGAAATACATGATGAAGCCTTCAGATTTTTTAGCTCTTCCCTTGGCTCAGCAGCGTCAACACATGTCTCCCTTGGAGAGCTATAACGACTCAACCAGCCACAAGTCTCTCATTCAGCCTTTACTCTCTTAACCAAGCCAGTGGATGATGATGAAATTGACAAATGTGTATTTGCTATGAATGGTAAGAAGGCTCCAGGTTCTGATGGTTTTAATGGTTTCTTCTACCAACATTCGTGGAATATCATTGGTGGTTTTGTCAAAGAGGCTATCCATGAATTCTTCAAGAATGGAATTCTTCTCAAGGAACTCAATAAAACTTTTCTATGCTTGATTCCCAAAGGAGCAAATCCAAAGAGCTTCGCAGGCTACTATCCTATTTCTTGTAACAATTTTCTTTACAAGGTGATCTCGAAAATATTGGTTGCACGATTAAAGGAAGCTATTACTCCTCTCATAAATGATAATCAGAGTGCTGTCTTGTCCGATAGATACATCGGTGATAATGTGCTTATTGTTCAAGAACTGCTAAAGGGCTACTCTACCTCCAATAGCCCCCCGAATTGCACAATGAAAATAGATTTGCACAAAGCATTTGATAGCATCAACTGGTCTTTCATACAACATATGCTTGGAGCCTTCGGGTTTCCAAGCCTGTTCATCCAACGGATTATGGAATGTATCACTTCAGCTTCTTTTTCGGTTCTTATCAATGGGTCCCCTTCCACATACTTCAAAGCTGCACCAGGCCTCAGACAGGGAGATCCCCTCTCCCCCTACATCTTCATACTTGCCATGGAAGTGTTAAACGCTTACATTCAGAAGGAGACTATCTCCAATCCCAACTTCAAATACCATTCTAAATGTAAGAAGCTTAATCTCAATAATCTCTGTTTTGCGGATGACCTTCTTCTTTTTTTAGGGTGGATTTGGAGTCCATTCTCTCTTATATGCATGCCTTCAATGCCTTTAAGAATGTGTCTAGCCTTCATATGAATCAAAACAAAAGTCACTTCCTTCTTTCAAAAGGTGCTGCAAACATGGAAAATCTAGTTTTGGCGACAATTGGAATGAGATCTCAGAATCCTCCTCTTTTATACCTGGGCCTTCCAATATCCACAAAGTGACTAAACTTTGCTGAGTGCCGACCTTTATTAGATAAGATTCAGAAGCGAGTTAAATCTTGGGTGAACAAATCCCTTTCCTATGCGGGTAAGCTCCAGCTTATCAAATTCATCCTCAATTCCTTACATATTTATTGGAGCTCCTATATTTTCTTATCTCAAAGCATTATAAAAGAAATTGAAAGAATCTTTCGATCATTCTTGTGGAGTCACGCTAATGGGCATCCTGGAGCTGCAAAGGTGAAATGGGTAGATATTAATTTTCCGAAAAAAGAAGAGGGACTAAACATTCTTTCTATTAAAAACAGCTAATCATGCTTTAATCTTTAAGAGATTCTGGTGGATATTGGAGGACAAGAAAAGCTTATGGATAAAATGGATACGTATATAGTTCCTCAGAGGGCATAGTATATGGGCGATTAAACCAAAAGGTACTCACTCTTTCTTCCTCACTCAATTGCTTAAATTGAGTGAGATATTGTCCAACAGGATTGCTCTTGTGAAATTAAAAATGGTCATCTGATCTCCTTATGGTTTGATAATTGTTCTTGAAGGGGTCCTTTAATACAATTGATCCCTAAAGCTTCTTATTCTTTTTCTCTACAAACTCGGATGCATGTCTTCATAGAGGGCTATACATGGAGTTTTCCTCGTAGCTTATTACCTTATCAGCTGAGTTAACCTCCCACTCCGCAAACATTTGACATCTTTTTCTGGAAGGGTATACCAACTAGCAAACTCACAAACACATATATGTGTGATCTATTACGACAACACCGATCCTCGGTTTCTTGGGCTCCTAAGATATGGAACGAGCATTTCACTCCGAGGATCTCCTTCATCTATTGGTTGGCCATACAAAACAAACTCTCTACAGCTGATCGCCTCCCATATATTCAAACAGATAAGCATTGTCCAATGTGCGCCTTGTATCTTGAATCATGTGATCATCTCTTCTTTGCATGTGATTTTAACAAATCGATATGGGACCACATTACTGCTTTATGTGATTAGAGAGATCCAGGTACTACTATCTCAGCGATAACAGCTGGTCTATCAGCACAGCCACCTTTACGCCTTATTGTCTTGTGCGTATGTATCTGCAGGCTATGGAGGGAGAGAAACCTTCAACACTTCAAGACTCAAGCTTCCACTAAAGATGGTCTGATATCCTTATTAATAGAAGAGATTCATGCGATTCTGTTGACTATGAATCTATCTCACCATTGCAGCCCCATTATTCGCGCAACATTCAGGGTATA
>JANKOD010000191.1:18276029-18315217 GCA_026284645.1 Erythroxylum acuminatum
CGTTCAGTTATAGTTTTATTGTATTCCTTTTCGTTGATTTTATATAGGTCTAGTTCTTATTTCCTTGCATATTTTGTATAAAGTCTTTCCTTTAAATTTCCTTGTCTATTCCTTGTGCCATTCTTTTCTTCTTAATCAATTTTTCTTTTAAAAAAAACTATGTAAATCCTGTGTATTTTTTTCGTGTCTATTTTTTTTCTATTGCATTGTGCATTTTTCTTAACATTGACGTTTGATATAATTCTTAGATTCTCTTTAAAACTTTGATCTTGATTAAGCAATGGGAGTTACATGATAAATTAAGGTAAGACAAGACAAAATGTACGTTTTTTTTGTTAATTTATGACACAAATTTTTTCAAAAAAATATTTAAGAATGAGAATCCACCAACTTGTTTAGCCTTCAATTATACTGTTAGAACTACCAATATAGTAGCAATTACGAACGCTAGCTATAGCTAACATTAATGTAACATTTTTAGTTTGAACTTCTGATACAGATTACAGACATTACTATTGCGTGTTGAAATTTCAAAGGGATAACTATTTTGCACTAACTGAGAAAATTGATGATTCGATAATTTGTACGAGTATGCAATTGTCTTTTAACAAAAAAAGTAAGAAGTGCCGTTAGAAGTAGTCGAGTTTAGAAAGGAAACGGAAGCACCTCATTGGCATGGCCTCAAGGAGTGTGACTCGATAGTTGAGAGCGGGACTTAGTTTCGATTAGGTTTTAAGTTCGATTCTATGCTAGCTCCTTTTGTAAGAGCCTAGGGCAGTCGAAGTTTTACCTATAGGTGGAGAACTAGTTAAGCCCTCGATAATGAGGTGCACCCGCTTGACCTGTCTGTGAGGTAGTGTGCTAATTGGACTCTCAAAAAGGTGTGTCCGCTTATCAAATTTCCGCGAATCAACAAAAAAAAAACCTCACTGGCTTATATAGGACGAAGGGGAAGGATTAGAAAAAAACAATCATTCGGTGAGTACAAAACAAACATACTTAATTTGTTTTGGTTTGAAAGAGTCCTCATCAAAAAGACAAAAGAGCGACCGACAGGCAAAGATACATATATAATAAGGAGATGTTGATTTAACAAAGGCAAAACCTGTCACCACTTAATAGGGTAACATAAATTGATTATATCTTCTGTGGTATGAACACAATAAAGTTAAGATTAGAACGTCTGAACTTTTGTTTTTATGTATCCCTCCTAGTGTGAAATCCTCTTAACTTGAATATCTTACATTTAGGGTTAAGATTCATTCGTTCTTTAAACTAATTCTTAATGTAATTCTAATTTTAAAAAACCCCCAAAATTTTAAGATTAATTAGTTAAGTTTAACTTGAATACTTAATAGATATTTAATAATTTGAAAAACTACTTTTCTTTTAAATATTTACTATATTATATTTACAAATTACCATTTAAAAGAATTTATTGTGCAACTTAATAGTTAAAATACTTGTTTTTTGTAAATAATTTCTTAAGTGAATAACATAATGTTTTATATCCTATCATTTTCTTATATTTTGGATATTTTAAAGAAACTTGAGCATTAACTAAGGTAATTAAGTCTAATCTTTAATTTAAAATTAATTAGCTAAATATTTGACATGCTTAATTACTTCACAACTTTTTAAGCTTTTAATACTATTATCTAATATTAGGACTTTAGATCTGGTCCACGAGATCATTTGGATAATTACATATAACTCAACCTGTTCTTATTTCCGTTCCAGACCAAACCAAAAATTAAGAGGTGTTTGGTTAATAAGTTTGGGAAGGGATTAATAGGTAAGGAATAAAAAGTGAGTGGTCGGTTGTTGATTATTATTATAGGAGCAATAGTTTGATATTTCACTTTTGAGAAATCCCCCGCACTCTCTGTTTAGTAGAAGAATGAAATTTATTTCTTAGTAAGAGCTCTTTATTAAAAAAAATTTAATATTAATTAATTAAAATATAGATAAATTTTTATTTTTTAATTTTTTTACAAACTAATCACTACCAATAATAATAATAATCATTCTTTTCTTTTAATCAATCAGCATAATTATAATAATAATATTTATTCTTATTTTTTACTATATTAATTTTTATTTCTACGGCCGCCTAAAACTTTGTTTCTTCTACGGGAGAATGGATTTTCACGGTGAGGCAGCGTGAGTCCATTTATGGGGGGCTCCATCTCACCAAATTGAAAACTATATTAGCCAATAACAGATTAAACTTTATCGTGTCTTGAGGACTGATTTTTCCGTGACCTGGTCAGATCATCAATTTGCCAGACACTTGAGGCCATGTAGCAGAGGATTGATTCAAAGAAAATGACACTTCTTGTAACAAGTCAACACCAAATGGTTGACTAACTGCAAGTGATCATTGCTATCTACAGTCTGTTTGACACAGTCACTTTGATCTGGTACATTTTTCCTGTGCTTACTCGTTCACACATTCTATTATTTTATTATAAAATAAGTGGATGATAACTTGTGGAAGAGGGTTGGAGTAGAACAGAAGATCCCCCTTTCTTGCCCCTTTTTGTCTTACGCACTGAAATTTTCTGCTCTATTTAGGGTGTTTAGGTAATTTAATTTTATTTACATAACAGATATGAACCACATGCTTCTTACGAGGAGAAATTCAAACAATATATGCATATATACATACAATATAATCAAATGCTATTAAATTCACAGTACTAGGGCGGTTCAGGAGAACACCGCGTCCCACTGTTTCAGAATTGGTTCTATAAATGCCCGCATAGGTAGCTTGGGTAGCAAACTAGTAGGGTTAATTGGTCCAAGGTCTTAGATTCGACTCCTGGTAATAGGAGGAAATGATCGCTCTGTTAAGGAGCTGTCCAAAATCAAACCGTGATTCAATCCTCCAGCAGTGATCGGGCCTGCGACTGGGGGCCTTGAAGTTGGGGATCAACCTTTTGGTCCAAGAATTGGTTCTATAAATGTATATTATAATGCTATTGAAAGTGCAGAACTTGTGCAGTTGTCAGGAGAAAACTAAGCAACTGCCATTGGAAAGTGGCAAAGAACTTGTGACACCGTCAGGAGAAAGTTGTGTCCCTTCAACGCTTCAAGGTTTGGTTAAATAATCAGTCTATCTTTAGATCGTAATTGCTAAGTTCACTCGTTTTTCTGAACTTAAAGGATCGTCCCATTCTCTGGACTTGAAAATCGAAATCTATCTTGTTCTTTTCCTCTTTTTTTTTTTTTTTAACGTGTAAGCCTAAGCACTTACGCATGTCCACACAAAAGGGGTTTTGCTAATATATTCTTCTCTACATTGTACCTGCTTCGGGATCTGTCGCCATTGACAAGCAGTCAAGTTCTCTCTGCAGTGAGCAAATGTAGAAAAAGTATGCGAATATCATGGTCTTTAAAGGGGGCCACGAAGGAAGAAAATAGAATAATTACAAGTCTCCGATTGCCAAAGCTGACCCATTAAGGCCGAACATTTTGTCATCCCACTACAATATTTTCTTCTTTAGTTTGAAAGGACAAGTGAATAACTAATGAGGGCAATAACGTACATACGATTACGAATTAGCTGATGTATGAGGTACAAAATAGTGGCAAGAACATGCCATGTTCAATCTCTTCAATCCAGGAGAAGTGATCATTTTTCTTTATTCACTCCATTAACCCTAAATATCCACCTTTATCAAGTCTAATTCCGATCATATAATGGTTGGTCCACTGGGCATAGGCCCAAAGATTTGCATGGGATGTCATCCCTGATGTAAGCCGTGTGGCCTCCTTTGTATCCAAAAAGAGTATGGTGGCTTTTTTTACAGCCGAAAAGAAAGAGGCCTACACGCATCATTTTGCATCAGAATTCAGAATGGGTCCTTTTGTGCGAAAAGTAATGACCAGATGGATCAACTCATCAACCGCAATAACAGCTTACTACTGCCATGCTTCCTTCATATATATGAAAATATATAAATTCTCTTTAAGAAAGGAGCACGCTATATTGCTTCGCCTACCTAAGTTTTCTGATTTCATTCCTTTCATTGAGAAACTTAAAGGAAGAATTAATGCTTGACAAAATAAGTTTTTGTCTATGGCAGCAATAGTGACTCTCATTAATTCAGTTTTGAGTAATATGCAGGCTCCCCATATGGTTTCGCCGAAGAAAGTCATCAAAGAAATTGATAAGGGTATTAAAAGCATTCCTATGGTAAGGGAAAATTGATAATTGCAAGCACGCCAAGGTGAAATGGTGTGACATCATCATCCCAAAGAGACAAGGTGGATTGGAGATCATCTCAACTATCCAAATGTAGAAAGTATTACTCTATAAAAAGATCTGGAAAAAATTTACTGATAGTAAAACATGGTGGGTCAAATGGTTACATGAATATCATTTGAAAGATAAAAGTTTTTGGCATATGGATAAGTCTAGAGACTATTCCTGAATTTTCAATCAAATAATTAGCCTGAGAGACTTGATATATTCTCACATCAAGGATCAGAGAAATGGAGAAGATATATAGTTTTGGTTTGACAACTGGACCAATTATAGTCCACTTGTGCATAGAGCAGATCTTGCTCAACTCAAACACCGAATCCTTTTTCATGCCAGAGTATCATCACTAATCCAAAATGGAGATTGAGGTGGAAATTACAAAGGCTTCTCCTTGCTTGTTGATTACTTGCCAACAATCCTTGAAGGGCTAGGAAGGATAGAGTCATTTGGAATGTCTCCTCCCCAGGTACATTTACTAATAGATCTTGTCATCACTTGATTCTCAATAATGTTTAAGGTGTGCATTGGTTTGAGTTGATTTGGAAACAAGCTTTAAATTCTAAAGCTGCAATAGTCACTTGGCTACATATGATCCTATATGTGTCCTATGCAAGCACGTTAATGAAAGCAGGAATCATCTTTACTTTGAATGTAGCTACATCAAAACAATTTGGAGTAGATTATGATTATGTTACAATTCTCTAACTAGTCACTTGAATGGAGGGAGACATTGAATATGATCATAGGGTGTACTAAGCAGAGTAAAGTGGATGGTTTGCTTATCTAGACAGCTTTTACTACAATCATTTACTTCACTTTCTTTATATTTCACATTCATTTGTAAATTGTACTGCTATACTTATTCGAGTAATATTTAGGTACCGATGGTTCTATGGACGGATCGAGTTAGGTGGACTCAATCCCTCCACTTTGGTATAAAGTTTTAGGACATGGGAATTAAGAGGTGGAGTCAATCCCTTCACTTTGGTAGGGAAAGTTTCACGATATGGAAATTTAAGAGTTCCCAGAAACATGTCTTTAAACATGGTGACCAACATCCTCAGAATTTGCAAGAACAGCAGATTTACGAATTATTGTTGGCTTAACTTATTGGAGTCGTATACATAAAGAAGAGAGGAGCTTCCAACGAGCTCTAACTCAATTGCCATTTTCCCTATGCCTCTCACCGGCATCTGAAGTGGCCTAAGCCAAGATAACGATCATCACATCCATCAGACTCCATGAACAAACAGGAAACAACTCTTTCAAATCATCGAACAGAAAAGATAAGATAGCTAGCAACATGCATTATAATGGTAACGACAGTTCTTAAGCAAGTATATCCTCAATAGCCTTTCCTTCCAATTTAGCTTTCTCAAGCTCCTGAATCTGCTTCTCCTTAGCTAGCTTTTTTAGCCTAGCAAGTTCAAGGTCCTTGCTCATCTTCCTCCTGTACATCTCTGCAAATGTAAGTGGCTGTTCTAACACTGGCATCTCTCCATCCCTGATCTTGAGAGGGTACACTGTTGCTTCTGGTGCTGGGTTCTGAAATGTAGCTATCGACAACCTGCTGTAATTTGAGTTCACCACAGCTTGATGGTCTGCATTCTTGAATCTCCCATTACTAAGGTACTGCGTCATAAATCAGTCAATTAATCAGCTATCATCTCAACCAAATTCATTTAATTGTTAGCTGTTATGTAAATCATTATTGGGAGGTAGAGATATATCTAAGAATACATTATCGTTTCCTTCTCTTAACCAGAAAATTAGAGAAATGACAAAATTCTGGTACATTTCAGAACCAGAAATGGTAGATTAAGACATGTGGAAGGTTGGTGATTGTCAAACAGGGTCTAAAACCAGGTACCCCGGTAATTTAAATCAGTGAATAGAACACTTTAAAGGCATAAGGGAAGGGTACGTAGGATGATGCCTTACATGGCCATGGTCACCAAGATTGACCACGAAAGCACCTTCGACTGGCTGAACAGTGATCCACGTCTTTCCATCGTCTCTAGTAGCCTGCAGACCACCCACCTGGTCTTGAAGCAAAAGGGTGATAGTACCTGGATCGGTGTGGCGTTTTAGTCCAAGAGTGAGGTCGGGTTGTGGACACTTGGGGTAGAAATTGACCACAACTTTTTGGTCCATGTCCACGCATGCCTTGGTCAGTGCTTCTGTCTCCAAACCCATGGCCTCTGATAAAACCCCAAGAAGCTTACATGCAAGTCCCATTAGCTTCTCACTGTACTCTTTAGTCACTGCAATCCAACCCTCTGGCTTGTCGGGCCACCTTGAATAGTCTCTGGTGCGAAGAGGGTATGAAAAGTAGGTCACAATTTCACGCCAATCTTGAACAGCCTCTCCCTGCATTAAGAATTCGGGTTTAACAACGTCTATTTGGGTCTTTTTTCAACGAAAGAAACTTCAATTTTCCCAGCTTCACTATAAGGATTCAACTTTCTAGGAAAAATAGTTATCTAGAAATGCTTTTGTGCGTTTATGCAATGTTCTTTTTCAGTAAGTATCCTTTATCACCCCTTTTGATAATGTCCACTTAATATCAATCAATAACAAGAACAACTCCAAGCAGTATATCTCAGATAAACAGATTGCAGCAGAAACCAAAAACACACCAAAAGGCTTATCATTTCCGCTTTTCAGTGCTCCAACTAAAGAAAAGTTGAGGATATCTCTTCAAACACGTGTTGGGAAGCATGTTAAGAAGCTAAAAGGGAAAGAAACATGATCCTCTAGAGTTTGACAGCCTGTAAGGGACAGAAAAGCTTACACGTACCTGTAAATGGCTGGATACGATGAACCCACCCTTCTTGCCACCGGACATATCAAAACGGAGCTTCTCCTCCGGTGGGAGGGCGAAGAATTCTTTGGCAAGACGGGTCATTTCAGAAATCAGCTCAGTATCAACACCGTGATCAACCACCTGAAAAATCCCCCAATCCTCGCAAGCCTCAACAATGTTCTTGCAAACCTCAGCTCTTTTCTCACCGCCTTCGTCGATTCCAGTAAGAGAAATCACCGGAATTTCACTGCTGAACTGGTTGTACGCAACTTTCGGACGTTCATCTTCATCCCTGACAAAGCTAGCCTGAAGGGTCTTCTCTTCTGCAAGAGCAGTGAGTGTAGATGGAGCCATATCAGGCAGAAGTTCTCCTGGTCCGTCAAACAATTAATGAATGTAACTCGGTTGAGCAGGTTAAATCAAAACAAGTAATGGCGAAACTGAAGGGTCACTATGAGGAGTTTAAAGGATGTGGGCGACCATATTTTATAGGCGCTAGTAAAGTTGGGGGAAGGTACCAACTACCTCCAAGGTTAGGTCCCCTCGTGGTGCACAAAGAGGCCTCTCAATGCTCTACCAAACCTTGAAGCTTGGGTCGTATTAATAAAATGTTTTGTAATTTGGTGGCAACAAGCTTCTAGAAACGTACATACAAGAACTGCATTGGCAAGGTCAAAACTAATGAGATACGAACGCCAAAAAGAAAAAAATATATATACACAAACAAAATAGTAGTCTTTACCTAGTTTAATATTTTTACATCAAAAGGTTATACCTTACTGTTGAGTGGAGAGTAATCTTGAAAAATTCGTTTCCTTTTATCATTAGCAAGACAATCGTGTTGCCAGCGTAAGTTCGGATCATCTGTTTAATATTATGGTATCTTATTCTGTTTCATAAATTTTAACTATTTATTTATATGGGGCTTGCATGAGTCTCGCATAAATGTATATAAGACCTGCATAAATAAATGACCGAGATTCATAAGACAAAATAAGATACCGTAATATTAGACAGAAGATTCTGTCCTTGCCAAGAAGACGCTGAATTATGTCTCGCCTTCTATTTATCTTGATACTAATTACGTAGATGTGTACATTAATTGCACCTTTATAAAATATTTATTTAATTAAATATGCAAACTTTTTTTCCGAAATATTAATTTATAAAATAAATGCGTGTATTTACTCTTGCCCTTATTTTGCAATTATTAACTTTTTGCCCATAAAAGAGCAATGCGGAGAATAAGGTTAAAATATTTAGAATTGAACAAAAGCTTGCTATTAGCAATCTTGGACTGGATTGACTTTGAGTCACGTGACTTTCAGTCAGCTCACCTAACTGATCCAGTTGAGCACGTGTTACCCAACTCACAACTAATTAACTCACCCTGAAGAAACCGTTTAGTCGGTGAATCGTACCATATGCAGTATAATAAATTATTGTAATAAGGAAAACTCCTAAATGTAAGGATAAAAATTTGTTAATTTGACCCTTAACAAAATAATATTTTTAATAATAGAAAATTTCTTATATTTTTTAATTATATTAAATAAATTCTTAAGTACACATGAAAACCCACAAATTAACTATTTAAATAATATATTTTAAAGAATCTACAACTTAAAAACAAATTAAAAAATTGGAGATCATTTGTAAACCCAAATGAAATAATTTTGTAGAACAGGGTCTATTGTTGGGCCACCTTTTGGTTGTTATATGTCTAATGGGCCACACAGAAAAGGCCTCATTTTGAATTTGTTGTCAATTTCACGATTGGACTATAAACTTCTTTCCCATGTCCTACGAATCCTAAAAAGTAATAGGCAATCGTGTCATTTGTCCATTTTCTAAAATTACCATTAGGATTGTATAAGTATTATTTAAGCGCGTATTAACAAACATTAACGTTTTCAAAATCGGATTGAAAGTTTAACTAGTAAGAAAAAAAGTTTAAGATTTAAAAAATTAAATCGGTATTAAATCGTAATAAAACTGACAAAAGATTAAACATATATAATTAAAAATTTAAAATATGATTAGAAGAGATTATCTTTACTTATTAAATAATTTGAAGCTTAATTGAAAAAAAAAGATCAAGACCCAGAAGTATTCATGAAATGCTCAAAGCTATTAACAAAGAACTTTGTTATATCCAAACTCAATCTCCAAATATCCTTGACCGCCTTTAATCATATTTTTGAAGAACAGTTGTTGATTACATAGCTTGTCCAGAGAAACTAAAGTTGTTATTTTCAGAAATAGAGATGTCGGAAGAGTCATCTTCCTCATTAGAGGAACCAAGGGAAACAACAAACTTTGTGCCGGTATTCTCTTTCTTTCATGAAGGGTGAGAACAAGACGAATAGCTTCAATGTGAATGTGTGTATGATTCTGCTCTCTCCAAAGAGAGATGAGATTCTTTAAAATCTCGAGCTTCACGTATTGTTCTGCTAAAGTTGCTTGCAAATCATACTGTTCTAAATGAGAACTTTAGATGATTTCTTTTATTTTGAGACGGTGTGTGGAGAGAATAGTGCATATACTTCAATAAAAATTAATTGATTTATTTTAACTTATAAGAACTTATTAATTTATAAAAATTGACCGATTAATCAACAAATTGACCGATTTTTAACAACAAGAGTTAAAATAAATCGAATCAAAAAATAAAAATTAAATCGAAAAATTGAACAATTTAAAGTTTTTACGGTTACATTAGTTAAGTTTTTTAATCGTTGACAGAAACAAATATCATGTTCATATTGGTGGAGAAATTATCCTAATCTTTGAAGTATACAATCACTAGATTACTCGAACATTAAACTCTTAAAGGGAAGAGTTATCAGATTTCAGTTACACTTAGATCTAAATTGCAAGCTAAAATCCCACTGAGCATAGGAAATATAAGAGACGACCAATATGAGCAGCTTACAGGACCAATGCGTTGGCAATGATAAACAAAGAAGTATTTTTTTGGGGGTCAAAGTTCAAAGCTCAGCGCAAACTATGCCAATGTGAATGTACTCTTAGATTGTTATTATATAATCACTGAATCTTCCAATCTTCTGCTTGTTCAACTGGAACTGAGCTGTACTCCAATTTGCTTTAAACAGTCGAGCGTTAGAATCTATATAAATGAAGCTGGTTTCATTCCAAAAGCACAAGCCACTGTCTAGGTTTGGTGTTAAAGAGAACATGTTGCTACAGTCCAGGGATATAACTACAGGAGCTGGATATAAAGACAAACTGGATCCAAATAGTCAACCTAGTTAGCAAACATTATCATTGCAGTACGATTCCAGCAAACTTACACTAGTGTTCTCACTTGCTTCATGTTCTCAAATTTATTTATTTGTTTGTAAGTTAAATTATAGATATGACAATGTTTAAAGCTCTTTTATCTATAAATAACTATACATGCTGATTTGTATCCTGAAGAGGAGGATGTAATTATATTTCTTATGAAAAATAGAAAAAGGAAATGAATATTTCTAGAGATGTAACAAATTAAACGACTAATCTGGGCACTTGAACTCATTATTTCAGTCTGCTAAGATGGTTCCTGGCACAGCACTGATCGAGAAGTAAATTCATTGTTGAGAACCGCATCCAGTCTGGCATTGTATTCTTCCCAAGAAGAGACCTAAATGACATAATTAAGCATAAAATATGTGCAAGTTGATAGGCAGGCCTTCCTCCAATCGAACCACCCTTCTGTCTTTCCTTTTGCCTTTCTTCACTATAAATTTGCCCGCTGACACCCATTAGCTATCAGTAAATTTCATCTCACACCTTTTCTTCACATAGAGTCCTCTTTTGCATTTCACTGAAACTCTCACCATGACATTGTCAAGAACTTTTGTTGCTTCACTTTTTCTTTTCTCTCTTCTGCTTCTTCATCTAGTAGAAGCTCAAGAACAGGTATATATGATACTAACGCCTCTTCACTCATTTCACTCCAACCATTAGTTACATTATTTCTCAAAATTATCATCTGATAAAAAATGTGGTTGCAGATTAACATGGATGGAGCACCAAGCCCGGCACCCCAGAGTGCTATAGGTACTACAAACCTTCTTCTAACCCCTCTATCCTGCATTACGTTTCCAGCACTTCCTTTCTTTCTTTTTTTTTTTCTACTCACGTTTATACTAAGATTTTAAATAATTACTTGCGAATGACAATATGATAATCACGACATATAATTATAACAATAAATACAATAACGTAAGCCGCTGCATTTTGTTTCTGGTACGCGCGCATATGTAATTGAACTAATTTAGTAAACTGATGCAACTACAGACTGTGGAGTTGCTTGCGGGGGAAGGTGCAGACTATCCAAAAGGCCAAATTTATGCAAGAGGGCCTGTGGCAGCTGCTGTGCAAGGTGCAAGTGTGTGCCTCCAGGAACCTATGGCAATCTGGAGTTTTGTCCTTGCTATGCCAACCTTACCACCTGGAAACAAGTTCGCAAGTGTCCTTGAGCACATAGAGCTGATTGTTGGGTTGAGCCATTTTCTTGTTGGAACAATTACGAATAAAATAGCAGCCAACTTTTCATTTTTCATTCATTTTGTTGTGAAATTTCTAGAAATCTTTTGTACTATTATTTGTTGTAATTTAATTGTCTATTATTCCCAATTTGAGACTTTCTTAAAAAGCCCCAGATTAGCTTTCCAGTTTCCAGTAGAGAGTCCAGTCTACCGCTTGTCCACGTTTATTTATGTAGGGCTCATACGGGACCCGCATAAATAAATGGCTGAGATTCATTGGACACAATAAGACACCATAAAAATTGGACAGAGGATCTGGTTGCTTGTCACACTCCTACACTTGACAATCCAGGCTGGCCAAGTCGTCTTTTCTTGTCGGCAAATGCTTGGCGGACACACCATTTTCTCAAGTAAGGATTAAAATCATGTCCTAAATTAATTAAAGCTTAAAAATCAATTTATAAATTTTGATCTGAGACTATATCTATCTACGCATATCTTCAAAAGGGAGAAACAAATAATGCATCATGTAAAAGTATATTGACAAATTTTTATAAATATACGTCGCAATCTAATTTTGTTGGAAGAAGATTTAAACTCATAAAATTAGTGTGTAAAATGAAGAGATAATGAATTAATAAATGTATTCTTTTTAATTTTTACCTATTTGTTTTATTTATTTTTTAAAATCAATTTATAAATTTTTTAAAGGTAAAAAGGTATGTTTGAAGTTTAACATTTACATCAAAAATACATGTCAGATATTAATGTTTAGGAATGTTCAAAAATAATTTTAACCTTTTGTAACTCACATATACAATCTCAAAAGTTACGAAACCATTAGAAGTCTATAAATATATTCGTCTATAAATATGCCGCATCCTTCATCCGCCCTAAGACGTTGGTCTCTAACTAGAAAAAATAAAAGCTTGAGCTTGTAAAGCTTCTAGTTCAGGGGGACTATAAAACTCACTAAGATAAGTGGTATTATCAAACTAGACAAAGCAAAAAGAAATGAAACCAAAAATAGATAAAACACCTAAACTATAAAATAAACAAGCCTCTCAATATCATACAAGTGCATGACGAGCCCTTGCAAAGGGTTTGGTTAAGATATGCCAGATTCCCTCAAGTATACAAGTGGAACCTAACCATACATGCCCACCAATTATATCATCCAAATTATCCACACTAACAATCTATCATTCTCCTTCAAAAGGAGATTTGAGTAAATAACCAAAAATAACATTTAAGCTAAGGTCCAAATTGGTAATTTTTCTTACATCACCCTTCCCCCATGGAGCCTAGGTATCATATACACCTCCAAAATAAATAGCCTTGAATGCTAGAAGAAAAGCTCCTATACCTAGCAAGATTAAATGAATACCTAAAATTGTTGTCATTTTATTTCCATCTTTTCAGACATAACCAAAAAAAGGGAAAAGATTCTTCAAGAGTTTCAAGTCCTAAAAGTGTATGATAAACACAGTCAAAACCCAATATTGTAAAGGAAATTAAGTGAAGTACGCCAGATATAAAGTATGGAAAGATGTCTGTAACTTTCCCCCAAGGACCTACCCCTAACCTAGAGTAACTAGGTGGGGAAGTAAAATTAATCATTGTTCATATGCTGGCTTCTTTGGTACGAAGTGAGCCACTTTAAATAGGTTCATTGCTTCGGCCCAGAATATGATTAATCCAGTATGGGCTACATGAGCTTCCAGTAGTTTACTGGATAAATTAATAAGTTAGGCATTTTCGACCCCACCAAGAGGAACCAGTAGTTTCTTAGTTACGATCGGCTAAAGCTAATGTGTTTATCTTAGTCTTTGCTTTAATACAAATGTGAGGTTTCAAGCAATTTAGTCAATAAACTATAGTTCAGTGCAGACTTATCATCTTCACTTGATAAGGTTCTAATTTCTTTTGTTTAAGATAATCTCTACACATAATGATTCATCAAATGGAGAGAGTTCTAGTTATAAATCTATGAGCAGAACTAGTATTGAATTGTGGTTAGTAAAAGAAGGCACGTGGTTATAGATGAGGAGGAGTTCGATATTAGTAGTGAATGGCAAAGTTTATCCCTCACCTTATAGTCTTTTAGGCAAAAAAGTATGAGTTTAGGTTTAGGGTGGATGCAAGCATTATGAGATTAGAGTATAATATCCTTGTGTTTGTAAATGAAAAACCCGAGGTCTAAGGTTGTAGTTCAGCAAAATTCCTATTATATCGCAATTGTTCAAACTAAAACTGGCAATTGCTTATCAGAAAGTAACTAGATTAATAATTGTGATTTTTCCATAATTTAATCACAAGTTGAATTTTGGCATGAAAGCAATGATTGGCTAATTATGTTGAACATGAAATGAACTTGTTTGGTTTTAAAATTGTCAAGTCCTGGTCGTGGGTAAATAGGCACGCCTAGAAGGGTCTGCTTAACACCTCAGTGTCTCCTGATATCGACACCTCGATGTCTCTTGTATTGGCACTTTGGTGTCTCCTGATATCGAGACATATGTCTCTCCTCCTGATACCGATCATGGTATTTCATGTATAAGTCCCGTTACCCGCTTCTGTAAATGGATTTAACAGTTATATAATTTGTATTCTGATTTCTGTTTGACTTTGATATAAACAAGAATTTGTGTTCTGATTATGAAGGGTTTATACCCTCTTTTGAGACTCAGTTCTGTTTTTTTTACAATCTGTTTGAGATCCAATATAATATGTATGAATTGTTCGTTCCGATAAACTGTTAATGCATGCTTTTGATATATCATGATTGTGTATAATTAGTTGTTAGTTTATGCATAGATTAGTTATTACTGACTAAGTTATATGCTTAGCACGGTGGATTTGCCCCGTGTAGGTTTAGAGAGAAGGACATAAGGACTGGGATAAGTCAACCGCAATGGCCAATGAAGTAAGAGCCTTGTTTTGTTAAAACTGTTTTTTGGAATTTGTTTTTGGCTTGTATATGATGTATATGACTTTGGATTTAGTTGAAGGTTTGTAATATTCTTAATTCAGGTTGGTTTCAGAAAAGTATGATATGTAATATATGTTTGTTGAAATTCTGGAATTGCATGCATGATGAATGTTTCGTATCTTTCGGTTTTGTCTCGATTCTGTAAGCACGTATGTTATGTTGTCTGCGTGGCGTCCCGTACCCTCCCAGGGGATATCAGGGCGTCGCAGCAAATCTCTATCAACAACTAAAGAACATTCAAGCCAATCGAGATCAAATGTGAGAACAAATAGACAACATACAGTATCCACTTCTTGACATGCAGATTTTGCTCAGAAAATCCTTAAATCTCTGTTGATACTTGTTTTCTAATTGGCTTATTTATATTGATGGTTTTGTTTGATGCATCATTTACTCTTTTCCTCTATTTCATTATGTTTTATTTCCTTCTTATTCTCCTTTATTTTTGATAATGACAAAGGGGGAGAATTTATATGATATATTTTTGCATATTTTTTAATATATGATGATATATTTCCGAATGCATATTGCTCAATGCTGCTTGAATATATATGTGATTGATTATGTTGTTAAAAATTGCGAAAATATATGATATATAAACGATAGGCTCCTTTCTTAAGAGATATGCTCCTGCTAATTATGACTGAACATATAAAAATCTTAGGTATCTTTCGAAATCATTTATATCTCTTTGAGTTTTGAAAAATATATCTATTATTACTTGTCGTCATCAAAAAGGGGGAGATTGTTAGCTCAAGGTTTATATTTAACGATTTTGATGATAACTATATAATATTTCAAAATTCAAATTGGATGTATTTCTTTGTAAAATTGATGGTCTAATTCTAAAAAAGAAAATAAAATCATAAGAAAAACATTTTCTTTCTTGCGGGAACCTTGTTTATGAACTCATTAGAAATGGTATATTCGAAAGGATCCTACTAATTATGAAGGTCATATATTAGCTTCGTAATTACTGAAAGATTTTTGACAAATATGATATCGAAGTTATTCAAGGTTAACTCCATCCAGTTAACTAAAGATGCGAGTGAAGCAATGGCTAGTTGAAAAAATTGACTATTTAAAAAAGAGTTACAATACTTATGAAGTAAAACGAATATATTCAAACTATCGAAACATATGAACATCTATACTCTTGAGAATCATATCATTGTGCTTTAGAAAGTGAAATTACTCTACCAGGAGAGATTGTTACTTTTTTTTTTCTGTGAGCTTTTTAAAAGCTTGTGATATACTTCAAGTGTGAAAGGTTTATAATGAGAAGGCCCTTAGATCATGAAGACAGGTTGACCACAAGGTTATACCCGTCAACCAGAGTGTCTTGAATAGGATATATGGAGTAGTTTTGAACAAATGAGGGGACTAAAATTTTGCTTTGAACTCTCTATTATAACGGTCTAGTTGAAATTGGACTGTATATATATATATATATAAAAGTTTGGGTTTGACATGTAACCGAACCAAAAAGGCTGATATATACTTGGCTAAATACAGTTAAATTTCGATTGTGGTTTTTAAGATATATACAATGTAAGGATCACAAGTAAAATTGACAGTCTCGATTTCCTCCTAAATTTTAATAGAAAATAAAAGATTAAAACCACGGATGCCAAGTTGGATCCATCATGCACAAGTTCCTCGGGGTCAACGCAGCTTCAACCAATTCAGTGACGCCCCTCTGCACTGACTGTGGCGGGTCAACAGCATTTTCCTCCTAATGCAACAAGAGAAAAGGAGCATTCAATGTTTGTCATACAACCAGGTAATTGATCATATAAGCCTAAACAATTGTCAAAGAAACATTCAATGTTTGTCATACAACCAGGTAACTGATCATATAATCCTCAGCAATAGTAAAATTATACCTCCTCCGAAAGAAATTGTGGAGCGATTCCATTGATGCGGCTGATTACGTGGTCAACGTTTGTGGTCACCTTATTTTTGAAGTCAACAGGATTCATGCTGCTCCCCCCAGCAACAGGAGCCAGTGGCATTACAAGCGGTCTTCTCCACGACCAAGACAACAGCTCATCACGGAAAAACATAGCTAATTGGTGCCATAAATGCTCGGTTTGCTGCAATAACCAAAATTTGACCCATCAAACTCGGTATTCAAACACAAATTAATACTTGATGCTTCAAGTGTAAACTTACTTTGGGTGAAACCACCGCCTGTGCTGCTGCACACATTGCAGAAACTATAAGACCTTCAACTCCGAAGTGAGAGAAGAAAGCCTGCATATTCCTTGTTAGACGAAAAGGAACTGGTTCATTGAACTCAATCATCCCATTAGCATCATAAGCGGGGTGAAAATCTGTTTGGAAAACTTTTCCAGTGTTCTTAGCAAATAATATCTTGTTTGGTGACCTTCCCCCTATTTGCAGCATAAAGGACATGAAGCTTGAAAGTGCCAACTGGATTGCAAATTGTTTCTTGAAAGCCCACATATGGTTTCCACTCAGTAAAGTCTTGTACATGTATTGAGAAAAGATATTATCAGTCACATGACTTTTTGTTATATCATTGTAAGCTTGGAGGCGGAGGTCTACAACAGCTTCAGGAGAAATTTGACCAGATATAGCTTGGTTCAATTGCTCCTTGAAGTAAGTAATAGGCAAATCTGCTTCTCGATCATTCCTTGCACAATAGTTTTCATAAACCTCAAGGAAGGTGCTATACATCAAATCGTCCTCCACCATTCGAACCTAGCCATGCAGCAAAAATTATTATTATTATTATTATTATTTATCCTGTGCCTCAAATTGGCTGTTCTCTTATCTGCGGGCTGGTCAGCAAATGATAATGTGCAAATGAACTAACGGAAATACCAAGGAATAATGTTTTAGAGCCAATAGATTGAAATGCCAGTATCAACGGTACCATTGAAACATTATCTCCAGTTATTTGTCTCGCTAATCCATGCTGTAATGAACTCAGGGTGTTGCACTTTACATAGCAGATTTTATTACCTGGGACCACACAGGAATGATGATCGGCGTGTGAATGGACACATGGCGACGCCTAGATTCTTTGTGTTTATCAAACATCTGGTTCATTACACGGAATAGCTGCAGCATGCGCTCGTCACTTCTAGCATTAGGTGTTAAAGATGTCTGAACAATAAAATGACGCTGAGAACCATCAGAACCAATAAGAGTCAGACGTCGGAAACTGCTTCCATGCCTTCGAACAATTGGAATATCAGCTCCAACTCTGTCCAGCTTTACTGTATGATCTGGTGCAATTTCCTAGAAACAGTAAAAAGTCACTAAGCACTGGAGTATCCACAGAAGCTCAAGAGATATATAGTAACGTCAGATGGCAGACCTGATCTGTAAAATACTGCCCTGGAACCTCTACATCAACAACATGAAAATCACGCAACACCCTGCTTTCTTCTTCAAGTTTCAAAACAGCTGGAAACCTGTCTTCCACATTGCTTTGCAGAACATTTTTCCAATGTTTCAAGCGCTCAGTCAGTTCAGAGAGGGTGGCTGGGAAGGTAGCTGTACTTTCAGGATCAAGATCACGCTCAAAATCCTGTTTGTATTCTTTCACAAAGTCAACATGCTTATTCACAGCATCAGCAGAAAAGCAAGCCCTGCAAACACCAGAGAGTTCTTTCTTCAGAGATTGGGGAACCTCTGCCGTAGTGGCAGTAGGGTACTTGTAACAGCGGTGGAGCAGTGCATTAACCACTGCAAGAAGTCTTTCTTCTGGCAAAGTAACAAACCGAGAACCAATTTCTGTGAGCAGAATCTGCAAAATCAGGAATCCTGTTATACAACACCATTGTTGGCATAGTAAAAGAGAAAAATAAACCAGACTGATCAAGATGCTTAAGGCCATAATTAAAATTCATGAACAAGGATTTACAAAGCTGTAAAGTTTCAAGAGTAGAATATAAAGCAATATGAAGCTCTTTCTTCGGAATTAAGTATAGCCTTTTAGATGTTAAATTGCAACCCTGAATTAATGGTACAACTTCCTCTATAACATATTAGAGAAATTAAATTATTAAAAAAGAAAACATCACATGACAAGCTTAGCATGGAATCACCACCTCAAGTTCACTAGCCAAATTAGTGTGCTTGCTTCTAAGTGCCTCCATTATTTCCTTTGCTGCTTCAAAAGCACTGGCAGCAGAAGCCACAAGTCCCAGTGCACCATTACGCCTTGCAGCACTCTGGCCTTCATTGATTGTTGAAGAATTGTGTTGCACAGTTTGATCATTGGCAGGATGCACACTGCCTTCAACTGTGGTTGATCTTTCAGGTTCTTGATTGTGAGAACTTCCTCCATCATGAGATCCAATGCCACCTCCAGATTCAGCACCTTGGCCCTGGTTGTCCGTGACTAGGCTACTTGCGCCATGACCCTGTACTCTTGCATTTCCATCAGCCAAACCAAGAGAACTGACGCTCGAACCTGTTGTATTTTGTTGCATTCTTTGCTGAGCCATTGCTAGTCTACCTAGTTCAGATTTATTTGCAACATCACGACGCTCAAGCAAGTATGTTCGTAGCCAGTAATAAAGAGCCTAGGAACAGATCACATAATTAGTGTCTTTGAGATTAAAATAAGATGCAATTTTTAACTATGCACTAAAGCTGGCAGAAGATTTACCTGTGGATAGACAGTGGCAATCTTCAGCAGGACAAGTTTGCAATGAGGTGCCTCCGTCCTCTGCAATGAAAGTAATAGCTGCGGAATCCAAGCAAGCCAAACCCAGTGGGGAATCTGCTCCAAGTATTTATCAAATGCTCTACCCACAGGTTCACTAGGGGTATCAAAGCTGAGAAGATATAGAACTCGAGCAAGATGGCTTCTAGAATTTGAAACCCCAAATTTGATACCTTGAAGAAAACAGCTAACAGCATATTCCAACCAAATCTCGTCATGTGTTTCTTTATAAGCCTGGAAATACAGAAGGTCACAACAAAGTTCAGATATCTGGGGTCAATGAAATTAAAGTAAATTAAAACGGGGCTCCATGAAATTAAAGTAAATTAAAACGGTATACCATGTCGCAATAATTTCCCCAGCTTATCCATCCTTTAGGTGAATTTTTGAATAGAGTGACGGCATTGGAATATGCAACATTAGCTCCATCAGAGTCATTAAGTTTCAAGAGAAAATCCCCCTTGAGACGAAATATTTCTGCTTTATGTTTTGCAGGAAAATACTCCAGATTAGTGCTGTTTATCAAATTGAGGCCACTGGTAAGTTCTCCCTTCATCTCCAGATAAGCCTTTGCCTGCTCCCTTATCTTAACAAAAGCTTCCTACAAACATATAACCAAAGAACCAGTCAGATACTCCATCTACACCTATGAGTGGAAAAAACCAAATACCTATAGAAGCTTGCTCCCTTAATCTATCTCTTTGGTCTTTGGTGCAATTTTTCTAGTTTTAAGTTCTCTTTCCCTAGGAGGTGGAGGGCCGAGGTGAAAAGAGAAAATGTGGGAAGGACTTGCTAATTGGCTAAAAGTAACTTATCAGAATGCCTAAAATAAGCCTACTTAGTTTTTATTTCCATACACAAACAAGTAAATGCCGAATAATAGTAACTACCCAAGTCCAAACATAACAGAAAGAATAAAGTGCACCACAATTGCCAGGGAAATGAGAACGGATGAACATGTCCTTACTTTCAGATACAAGAACCTTAAAATGCAGTTACCTGAACTTCCATGGTTGAATGGCCATACATCTTCTCAAGAATCGTGACACAGACATCATAAAGGCCTTGTTTCCGAGCAATATGAGCAAGCTTATTTACATTCCATGCTTTGTCACGATAACCAAGGTGATGAAGTTGGGGATTAGTTGTGCCAAAATCTTTGAATGCATCGATAACAGCATTATACATTTCATTTCTCCATTGGAGCAGATCGTACCAAACAGACATAATATCCCATTCATTTGGAGTTCTCAGTCTCCAAGTCTCTAGTATGTCTTTTAGATCTGCATAAAGGTTTCCATGCACATTAACAGCAGAACTAGAAGTAAAACTTTTTCCACTGGTAATGTCCACAAGGATCCGGGCAGACTCTTGCACTTCAACAAGCTGCTGGAACTGCTGCAATAGAGGAATCCTTGCATGAACAGACATTTCAGGCAACTGCCACCATTGTTCTAAAGCAAGATCAACTCCTTTTCCTACCATGCTTTCAGCATCTACAACACTATTTGTATTCCTTTCATGAAGGGCAAAATAAGCTTGAATGAGTCGAAGTTTTGGTGTTTCTTCCACCTGAGCCTTGGGAATAACCTGATCCTTCATATATGCCCATTCCGGTAATTTCCAAAGGCTGTCAAGAAGAATTTCATAATTCTCAATGCTTTTACCAAAATCAGCTAGTGCATCCCACTGACTAAGCTGGTTAGCACAGTAAAGCCATTGTTCTTCCCATAGACACATCTCTGCCTTGGGTACTGTGTTATTATAGGTTCCTTGAGTTGCCTTAAGCATGGCTTGGTAAAAGAGGCTCTGAGCACGCTGCCAGTAACCATGTTGAACCAGTGAAAGTCCAGCTCTTGTTTCTGCAGTGATTGACCTTTTCTTCCACAGCCCACATCTCATATCTTCTTCGTTTAGCAAACGGTAAAGCTCAGCTAGAGACTCAGAGCACTTTGTATCATTTATGAACAGCATGACATGACTTTCTAACAAGGCCAGTGCAATATGCCAAGCATTATAAGTTTTTCCAATGTATTTAATAAGCTCACTTGGGATTCGAGGTTGAGGATGACTCAACTGAAGGCCTTCTAGAAGTGCTTGCACAACATTTGGTCTGCTAGCTTGCTGCTTCTTATGATAATCTTTTGACAACAGAGTAATCAGAGGCTTGGCTAGGGCTATCTGATCTTCTTTTCGTAAAGTCACCCACACAATTGGAAACACCAGCACCCACAAATGGTATGCAACATTAGCATCTGTGTGTGCCAACTCTCGCAACGGAATGACAAGATCAGACACCTGAAAGTAAAAGGAAAGTGTGATTGTCAAATACACTCGCACTCAGTCTCTCATGCATATGATGCAACATAACATATTTCATTCAACACTCTAATCCTTTAAGGAAAAGGGACACTCATTCAAAGTTAGCGTAGTTAAGAAATAAAGGAAAATAACCCCCAGAATGGAAATTTCAGCACGTCCTTAAGCAGACAAGTAGGAAATTAACAAGTAACCAGTAATCAAACTACAAGTACCATTAATGGTTACTACACGAAAAACCATTGAAGTTGCAGAGGAGTTCATTTGAACACCCAAAAAAAAAAAAAAATCATAACCTGGAGTTTGTTCATCTCATTGAGAAACTGAGCATGCTTAAGAACAAGACTATCAAGTGTCAGTGGAGCTTCCTCAGGACCCTCTGAAATATCAGTAACCATTGGTTGCACACCAGAAGTATCAGAAAGGGAAGATGAAGCCACAAGTGGGAGGACCCTAGCAGAGTTTGGAGCAAGGGTGATAGGTTTATCCTCAACTAAGATTGCAAGAAGAAGATCTAGACCTTGTTTTAACCAGAAAACATCACTTAAAGCTTCCCAGTCCTGAACTTGGATAATATACTGCAGCCTTGTAAACAACGTTTTACCAAGTGATTCATGATAAAGCAAAAAAAATTTCATCCTCATTTCAGGATCCCTTGCCCGTAAACCAAGCATGAATTGTCTTTCCACCTTCTGAAACACCTCTTTCCTGAGAGGCAGTGGATATCTAACAGTAAATTCAAATACATCATTAATATAATAAAAACAAGAACAACAATCAATTCAAAGCACCACTTACTTATTTGAATTGGCACAAACTCCATGAAGAAGCTGAAGGTATTTCCTGTCCCACTCTTCAAGGGCATCAGGGGGGAAGGTCTGCTTATCAACTTGTGAAAGCTTTTGAAGAAATGACACAATTTCCTTAGGATTAAGAAAAGCATTTGATATGCCTACTCCTGTTTTGCTGAAATCATCTTCAATCCACCCTTTTATCACATCTAGTATGCAGAGAAGCACACTTGGATCAGTGCCTTTTTCAGAGAGCAAGGCATTCAAGATTTGAGTCACAGATCGTTTGCATTCAGGAACAATCATTACTTTCTCACTAATAAGCATCAGGACGGATTTTAGATTAGAAATGACTGCTCCAAACTCAGCACCTTGACGAGAAGAAGAGACAGCTGCGTCTGCATCAGTTCGTTGACCCTGATAAGTAAGACGTTTAACATAAGTAAATGGAAATAATAACAAAATAGTAACTTTTACACAAGTTCCAACAAAGATAGAAGCTATTAATAAGGCACCATGTAACATGAAATGAAAGGCAGTTGGCATGCGATTCTTAAAACAATGTAGAAAAGATAGCTTAGGTTGAACATTGAAATTGATAAATTAATCATGTAAAAGACAAAAAAGAAAGTTACACTGTCAATACCCATTAAGATTAAAAAAAGATTGTCGTCTCAACAACAAATGTAAGTTAATGAAATAAAAACAAGTAATATAATATGTTTTACATGAGTGCTAACCAAGGGGATAAGATATTAACAACACCCTTTACTATGAAATGCAAGTTACTAAGAATGAAGTCCTTGAAACAATCTGAGAAACAGAATTGAAACTGAATATTGTCCATAATTGAGGCATAGAAGAATAAGAACTTTAGATTGTCAATATCCACGACAATGAAAATTTCAACCATTTCAAATGGTCCATAATTGAGGCATGGAAGAATAAGAACTTTAGATTGCCAATATCCACTAAATGAAAAGTTCAAACATTTCAATATAAAGTGAAGAAATGTACAAAAAGCACTTGAATTACAAAGTTTTAGGGAAAGATGAATTAACTTAAGGAGCACATATCAAAAGCTATCAATTAAACAAAGGAATTAACTATAGAGGAACTTAACTACAAATTTGAAATTAAGGGGAGATTAAGAATTAAAGAATCTCATCAATTGAAAACTACAAAAAGAACCATAGATATTACAACATCCATAATGTTTCATGCTACTTCCCAAGGATCTCTCGTACCGGTAATTTTAGTGTCTCGTCATAGAAACTCTGCTCAAACAATAACATGTGCTAAAGAACCACTCAACCCAAATGCTTAAACCAATAAGTAAAGCTCAGGAATTGGAACATATATTATTCTTGAGACCTTTCACTCATAAAAGCCTACAATAGCTTGTCAACGATAGCTTAAGATGATGGGAAAGGTCAAACAAATGAATTGCATATTATTCTTGAGAACTGAATCAGCATAATTAAAGCTCAGCAACATTGGAGGTTATGTTAAGTAATTATTGTGATGGCATACTTGTTTCAGATGAGAACCTACTGATGATCCCATATCACGAGCCAAACGTTGAAGGATGTGGACCAAGATACGTGGTTCAACATACTTCTCCACCTCTGTTAAAGTTTTAATGACAAGCAGCACAAAGCTAGTTGAATTAGAAGAAGTATCCTCATTAGATGCCTGTGGAGCTGTAACAGTAGCAATGTGTTTCTGAATAAGCTCATCAACTTTATGATACAATTGCTTCACATCTGATGGTGTAACAGCCGCTTCGGGTGGAAATGCAATAAAGACCATCTTCAACAGAGAGCACAGTGACTTCCCAGCATCTAGCATTTTGTGTTTGAAACAGGGTTCTAGAATCTGATAACAAAAGAACAGTATCATACCAAAAAGTCATTAGAAAACCTCAGAAACAAAAGAAAGGAAATCCTTCTATGTGGGACATACCTGAGATATCTGGTTGATGTTGTTTCTAATAAATAAATGAGGTTGTTTCTCCAAAACTTTGTTCATCACATCCAAACCCTGGGCAAGTGCAGTGGAGGGATCCTTTGATTGTGATGGGCTGCTGAGCAGTTTCTCCAAATAATTAAATTTGACATTAGCATTTGGCCACACCTCCAAAGCTTGTGAAAGTAGCTCCAGAGCTTGTTTGTACATAACACTTGCTTCCTTTTCCTTGGGCTCTATGACCAATGCAACCTATGTCACCACCAAATAAAATTCAAAGTCATGCCTCTATGATAAACAGCAATTTGAACAACCATGTGATAAACCTAAGTCATCTATGCCATAACCACAATAATCATTTTTTATTTACAAAAATATATCCTAAAAAGAGATGCGCTATGAAACAACAGTCATCATATGCACAAAAATGGAAACTTTGTATTGCCAACAAAGCTGCTGCACACGATAACTATATCCATCTTTCAAACAACCAAAAACAGAATTGATAGATCCAAAAGCATGATTTCAAGATTACAAAAATCATTAACTTCTTGTAGTACACTTGACTGTTGATAGTCCTTGCCACAAGCTTTCATCACGACATTGCCAAAGTATTTTTATCAGGTAGGACATACGAAATGAGTACAGTTTCGACCAAATGCTAAAAGAAAGTTTAGAAAGTATAAAACTAGGACCAAAGCTTTTAAAGGAAACTTGAATAGGAACAGGACAAGTGTTTTAGCTCTCTTTGCTCTTTTTAGTGACAATGATCTAGTGTAATGAGAAGCCATATAAGGTCACGAAGCTCAATGACAATTGGTTGCATATTTAACAAAAGTAAAAAGAAGATCGATAAACGAAAAATGGGTAAAGGTTCCAGAGAAATTGAGCTAGAACAAGATGTATTGTCTTCAACCTTCTTTGCAAATGACCTAGGCTCATGAAAAGCTATATCAGGGCAAAGCACTTCAAGACCTCAAACTAGAAGCATTAATAACCAACAATTACAACTACAGCCATTAACAAACTGATAAGCTTGCACTTCGTTTTGACTCTGATATATGAAGTCAAAACTTCGAAATATTTTTTAATTAGCAAAGAAGCCTCACTCTGATAAGGAAATTGATTATCATTTCTTCCATTGCAGCATTGGGCTTGAACTCTTCATCAGGTTGGCCACCGGATCCAGGGGTTTCTACGTTAGGGATTGATGACGCACCACCAGGTGACATTACACAGAGGGCTTGAAGACCAGGTTCAACCTTGACCCTTTTATTTGGATCTGGAAAATTAGAACCATCAACTGTACGCTTCAAATCACTACTAGCAGACCCAGTGTTGAATCCCTCATTAGTCTGACTGGGGACATCACCATCAGTCACAACTTTCATTTCATTTTGTCTTTGCCTTTCCCAACCAACCACCAGTCCAGCAAGTTCAATTGCAAGACGCCTGTTTTCTGCCGTTGTATTGTATGGCAATCCTAGTCGACTCAGAGAATTGACCATCTGAGGTACAAATTGGGCTCTGCAGCTATAAAAGAGATCTGCATGCCTCACAATGAGCTGGAAAATGTGAATCAAATTAGGAATCGAGTGACCTTCCTCAACCAAAATCTTTTTTGTGTATCTTATCCAAATTGGCATGCGAGAATCTCCAGGGGGTAATCTTCGCGGCAAAGCAGGCATCAATATATCAAGGGCCTGCTTTACTAGAAGTTTATTTTCTGGCTGGCAAGTTCTGAGAAGCGCAACAAAAACCTGCATTTGGAGAACTATTTCATGACCTTTCCACGTTTTACGAAGTGGGATCCTTAAGAGACAGAGTTTTCACAGTAATGCTTTCATGCAATTCACAGAGTTCAACAAGCATTAGATGTTTCACTATCTAGCATGTGATGCTGCATATATATGCATTTGTAGAAACAATCCATAGATGAACAAAAATCAGAAAGAAAAATCTCTAATCATAAAATGTGTGGCATTACTCTTTAGATAAATTGCAATGGGACCAAAATTTGTATCTTTGGCAAAATCCTTGGGTTTGTCCAATCCCAAATTAGGGTTGGCAATGGACCAGGCCCAAAAAATTTTCAGCCCAAAGGCCAAAATGTCATAGTTTTAGTCAATTAGTTCTTCAACTATTAAACAATACAACGTACAAGCCCAAGCCCAAGGCCAGCCCAATCAACTTAGGCTTCGCTTGTTGACTTTGTGCGGGGGGGTCAATTCTTCCATTCCTAGTCCCTATATGTTAATGTTTAAGTTTTTGTACTTTGAGGAAGACAAAGACATGGATACTTAATATATACTCATTCAAGATCAAAGGCATCCTAAAGTCCAAGCACATCATCACCATTTAAAGTTCATTAAAAATATCCATCTTCATCACATGTGATGAAGAAAACTATACAGGGTATTGCTTTTGGCGATTCTATCAAATTTGATTTGGCAATGGATCAAATCTTGCACCAAACAAATAGGAGCACTCTGATAAACAATGAAAACTAAATCGAATATGAAATCTGTAGTGCTAACAGTGACTGAATAAATTGTGAAGGTACCTGAAGTATAATCTTTTCAGGGGCCTGATAGGCCTCTAAAAAGTGGCAGACATTCACAAATGCCCACTGCTTACTAGCACTATCCTCCCGTTTCAGATGATTCCACCCAAACTTAATGAGCTCTTTCCTATGATGAACTAGGTCAGTTTGCAGATATTTAAGAAGCAAAGTGGCAAGCTGTAAAAGTTCTATCCTCAAAGGCTCATCATATTCAGCCGAGACCTAGTAACAGAGTGCAGAATGTTTGAATTAGAAAACAGAACTGCATCAAAGTAAAAAAAAAAAGTACATGAACAAAACAAAAATAGTGAAAATTTTCTAACAAAAAAATCACAGGAAATTCAGGATCACCTCTTCTGGTGGATCAAGAAGTTTGTCAACAATTGTTTTTATGATGCCAGGATCAACGACCTCCCAACTCTGGCCATTCTGAAATGCATGAGCAAGCATAGGAAGGATAAGCATTTGCATCACAATCACCAAATGCTCATGACCAAGTTGTTTTGATTGGAAAAGTTTCAAGAAGTGCATAAGAAGTACTCTCTTCATATTGGGTGGATAACCTTCTGCAACCTACAATAAAAGGATCATCATTGTTGAACTCAGAAATGGATATCCAGATTATGGAGATTTAGTAGGGAAGGGAGAAAATTAACCCCATTGCAAGGGAAAACAACTCCAAGAACTTAATTACCTCAATGATATAGAATTCTTTGAGAAATGTATAATCAATTCGAGAATGAAACAAAAAAATAGAGAGGATATCAAATAGAACATTGACTTCGTTCTTGTCATGACGCAAGTAATTAAGGAAACATTTCACCAGCCATTTGCTTTCTTTAACCTGCATTACAGAAAAGAATGCCAAAAGGCATATGTGAGTTGACACGTGTGCAGATATTCTTGTACAGAAAATTCAGAGGTAATGATACAGCATGATTGGTTTGCAACAATAACTAATAATCACTCTTAGGAGCAGACAAAACAAACTATTAGTATCACACCAATAGGTTCCTAGAAATCACTTCTAGAGTTATAGCAATCTCTCCTAAGAATCACTCCTAGAAAGAAAGCTTTTCACTTCCCAGAGCTGGAATTCAGAAATTCTAAAAATTCTTGCATCATAAAATGGAATCATCAGCATATATATATAGACTTCAGCACAAATTCTATTAAGGCCAGGAACCAAACTGTACTTCTAGCCTAATAGAAAAGCTTGAAATAAAGCCAAATATATTCTCAACTCCAGATAAGGAAAAAAATGATTGATCAAAAATAACAAGGAATTAACCTAGTAAAACTTCTAATACAGAAAACTGTCCAGTACGATAAGATAACCCCAAGTTAATTTCCATTCTCCATCACAGTCACATAAAGTTATCTTGTCAAGCAAACAATTTACAGAAGTATTATAAAATTTTAACAAAGCAATTCTCTATTCGTGTTTCCTTAGGTCCAAAGTATTGTTTTCCGCAAAGTGACAAGCTCACTGCCAAAGGGAATTAGTCATATAACAGTCAACCGGAAAATTTTGGAGCCAAATTCAAGTGGTGGATGGGAGTAAAGAAGTTAGCAGAATTAGAAGAATATATGGACTTGGAAGAAGTAGTTTTGAAAACCAAAAAGATACAACACAGCTAAAAGAATGGAGGCATCCAAAGCAATTACAAAAGTATACCGCGGGGTAAACAAGCTACATTCCATACATACTTGCTGCCCCTATAATAAGAAGCATAGCTTTATTACCATTTACTAATTAATCCAAACCAGTGTTAAGAAATATTGACACCAATAGGAGAAAATTTCCAAAGACAACAATTGCATTTTAGCTTATCCAATGATTAAGCTTACTTGCACTAAGTTCAGCTCCTGTTCATTTTGTAAACGAGATATTCTTGCTGGTGACTTCCACACAATCACTAGCGTATCAAACACAACACGGTTACTCTGTAACCAGCACGGTATCAATTTGGCCAATGTCTTAACAAGTGCAAGCCCTTGGAAATAAGCATCCGAAGTTGCAGATGGAGGGTTTGATGATAAATTAGACCCGTCAGTTGAAGAAGCATTGGGGCCATCATCTGCCAATAAAGAGGTTGATGGAGTTGTTGATGCCTGGGTCATTCCCACATCAGATTTAGGGAGAAACTCAGGAAAAGCACTTGCAAGTATCTTCTGTGGTGATTTTGCCAGTTCATCTCTCAAAGGCTGGCCAGCATCTGACCGTATTATGTGCATGAATCTGGATAAAAGAACAATTGGGAGAACAGAAAAAGAGTTTTACTAATTAGAGTAGCAAGTTCAAATAAACAACTGACTGCAACACCACAGTCTCACCTCCTGAAGCATTTTGGATCACTTAAACGGACAAGAAAATAATCTACAGCAAGTGTGGCATATCGATTCAAAAATTTTGTGAGAGGAAGACGATATGGACTGTTGATCTCACTATACACTTGTCCAGGGGGAAGAGCTCCCTCCAAATCAATAGTTAGTGTTACAAGTTCATCAAGAAACTTTGATGCAGCATGAGGAAGCAGATGAAAAAGCTCAATAATAGCTGCAGGGAACAAAAAAGTATTTCAGGTTAACACTTGCAGCTGTACAATCACAGGTTTTGAGCACAAGCATATTTCCCTACATGGGCACTCGAGCACTAAGTTAACTAAACCCATAAGTTAACTCATACTACAAGACAGAAATTACATAACTTACCAGCTGCAATTTTAGGTTCTTCACCAGCCTTGCATGACTTCAGATTCTGTGCAAGCTTTTCAGGTTCTAGCCATTTCTTGAGATGCTCCAACAGCTTGCCACCCAAGGTGACGTTGAACCAATTGGACAAAAGTTCAAGCAGCCGGGCGAGACCTTGCAGAAGAGGCATGCTAAGATTCTTGGTATGAGCCAAATTAACCAAAATAGGCCTGAGGCTACTCTGCAGAAGTTCTTTGGGTAGCCTCTGCTGATTAATAACCTAAACAAAAACCAACATAGGTGTAGGTGAATACTGCAAATTCTGATGTGCTCTCAGTAAGATAAAATATTAAAGCAGGCATAACAACAGCTAAACTCCTCTGTGTCAATTAATAACCAAAAAGAACTTAACAAACAAGTAAATAGAGTAAACACAATAGTCCATTATCATGTAACTTCTTCTTAGATATTTCTTGCAGAGCAGCTACTAACTAGTAACATAACAGACCAATGAGAACATGTCACCATACCACTAAGGTAATATGAAATGCCATTACTCCTATCCAAGCGGCCACACCAACCATTGTGTGGACATCAGAATTGATATCATCCCAAAAAGAAGAAGAAGCAAATATAGGTATAACCTGTTATTTTATATCATAAAAGCTTTATAAATACCTGACGCAAGCCCTCCTTAGCAACAGCAACAATTTCAGGTGTTCGGCGCGTCAAAGACTTGAAGAACATTGAAATGATCTTAGCTCGCAATTCATTATGATTTGGTGTTTTGAAATCAGTCCATGCCATAGTAGTACACAGTAACTCAATGCAAGCTGTTCTAAGTTTATTCAATGAAGTGGCCACTTTGGGAGTCATAAGTTTCACAACCCATGCATCTTCATCAGCCTCAGCTATTTGCAAAGCTTCTTGCAAAAAGTTTATCAGTTCTTGAGTCAACTTGAGAAGAGGGGGTCTCAAGGCGAGGCAAAAATTCAAAGCAGTGACTGTCCCGACCTATAAGCCAAAAAGTATATTAAGTATAGAACTTAACTGGAAATATTACTGGTAATTAGCAACAAGGCAAGCCTACCTGTTGATCAACAGTCTTTGTCCGAAGTGGCCGCATGATAAGTGGCTGAAGCAAAGGCTGGTACAGAGGTTCAAGCAACTCTGACACCTCACTACCAGTTCTACTTGCCAGAAGTTGCAAACATGACTGGACATTCTTTCTCACTATAAGAGAAGCATTGGGATTAAACAACTCAGTGGCAAGAAATTCTACTACACCTTGAAAACTTTGTCTGCGTGGTTCACTATTTGCTTCATCAACATTATTGACCACTCGAAGAACCTGATTAAGCACTTGACCAGTCTCTTCCTGCTCTTTGCTTGCATAAAGAGGAAGCCTTTTGAGAACATAAACCAAACCCCGCACAACTCTCACCTGAAAAAGACAGAGAGTCTCAACTGTGATCTTTCCCACTAAAGCACCAAGCCCCATCACACCTCCCATTTGTGATTGCCATGTACTTCCATAGCAGCAGTGCAAAAGACGGGGTAAAAGCTGTTCAAAAACTGGGATCCGAACACTTGGAGGTGGTGAATAAACAGGATTCATTGATGGACTAGAAACAATCATGGGTGTACCTGGACCACCTCTAGACATCATCACATCAGCATGTTTGGAGCGAGCAAGAAACAGAAGCGTTTCAGCAAAGACATTTAAAGCATTAAGTGCAGCTTTAGCATGAACTCTATTCTCATCTGCTAGCACTTCAACCAAAGCATCTAAAAAAATGAGGGGATCCAACTCTTTCAAATTACAACACGTGCTATTCTTTGATCTTGAACTAGAACTAGAACTTGATGCGAGCAAAGGACCACCAGGAGCAGCAGCTGGAATAGAAGGGTTAGTTGACGTGCAATCAATGTGAAAGATCATTGCAAAATGGCGACAAACATTGACAACAAAATCATCTTTGGGGTCATGCAGATCCAGTTCTGCGCTGGCAGCAATTATAGTCATTAACAGAATTTTGAACACCGACTTCTCAGCCATGAGTTGGGTTTTAGTCTTCACACCTAAGTCAGCCTGAAATATTGAATCACTCAACCATTAGGCAAGTATTGATATAATATAACGATACAAGCTATCTGTTAAAAAGTACTGATGGATGCAAATCCACAGTAATCTTAAAGAATAGTATATAACTGACCTTCACATCTGAAGTCTCAGACCTCCGAAAAGAGGAATCAACGGTGGAAACCAACAAGGATGACAGCTGCTTTGCCGTATATCCTTCATCGGAAATATTTCCAGGCAAATTAAGCTGAGACGATAAGCAAACACGGAGGAACTTGAGCGCCTGTTTCCTGTAGAAGGAATCAATGCCACTTTGTTTGTGCATTACAGCTGCCACAGCAAGATTTATGCATCGGTCCAGAGGAACCAAAAAGGGTGTTGAAGGCTCAAAGGTAAGAATCAAGCGAAGTCCGTGCTCAGGATTCTCCTTGCACTCGAGAGCAAGTGGCTCTTTAAGAAAGCGTCTATTACGACCACCTAACTTGCCAAGTAGTTGCAATGCTTTTCCCCCCCAGGGGTAAGGTGCAGGCCGTAAGTGAGACCAAAGGGCCAAAATCACCTCTGACATGACATTAGCCATATTAGGTTCTAGGAAGTCAGGATTTAAGCTGTCTACCCAAAATTCCAGTGTTCTTAAACCCAAGCTCACTAGTTCATCACTTCCTTTCAGACACAAGACAAGAGGTCGCATAAGTCGGGGAAGGTAAGGCAGTAATGAACTTAAGCGTGCAGGCAATGTTAAGCATAGCTCGAGTAAAAGATCCCTCATATCTTCCCCAGTTGGGCCTTCAAGCATTGTCAACAACATATTTAGGCAAGGTTGCAACATTGGAACCAGGTCACGAAGAAGAAGTTCAATTTTACAGCCTGCAAGAGCTCTAGACATTGTACGTAGAAGTTGCATATAACCAAGAGGCTTCTCAACTTCAGTGGCACTTTTCATGCAAACTTCCATTATCACAGGCACATGAGGTTGCAAGATACGTTCAAACTCTGAAGGTGCTTTGGCAACAGCACCAAATATAAATCGAAACAGATGTAAAACCAATTTTGCAGCAGGTGAATCTGGCTGCTTCAAGATGTCAAGTTTGCTGCTTACAAGAAAATTAACCAATACATCTGCGAATGGCCGATATACTTTCTGGGATTGCAAAAGTGTAGAAAATATGTGAACCAGTTGAGTGTTATGTATCATGCATTCAAACAGCTCAGGCATACACAGGGAGAACATATCCATCAAATCTCGAGGTTCCATAATAGCCAGAATCTGGGAAAAGAGATGTAGCATCTCTCTTTCTTCATCCTTTTCCTTGAAGAGAGCCAGGCAATGTACCCCACTCTTAAGAACACCGGATGCTTTCCATATCTGCATGTAATCAAAGTCTGTCAGATCTCTATTGGTTTACCATTTTCTATGTGAAAAATACAATAATGATACCTCATCTTCTCTTAACCCTTTGAATGCTTGAAGTGCCGGCAAATTGGATGATGCCGTACCCAAAACTTGCGAGTGTATTCCATGTGTGGAAGAAGAGACCTAGAGCATTTCAAACATCATTTACAATGTAAAGGACAAGCAGGCCTGTAAGACCACATGAGCTTCAGAAAAAGGAACCTGTGATCGGGGTAAATGTGCATGGGTTATGCTCCATATGATGGTCTTCATTCCTAAATTAGTCAGCAAAGAATTCATAAGACCAAGTACAACAGATAGTCATGCCTGTCAACTAAAACTAAGTAAACACTGGAAATGGACAAACCTACCCATAACTAGGGTTTTGATCAGATTCTTGCAATCACTGACTTCCTTAGCATGCTCAACTGGAATTTGCAAATTCAGAACTGCCTGCAACAACCGATGTCAATATTACAGGACTGACGAGAAATACCAAGAAAAAGCATTTACCAAAGTCCATGATTGAGAAGTAAAAATATTACAGTGCTGCAGTTAACAAGTATATATGTTTACAATCACTTCTTAAACACAGGAGCCATTCAGCACTACTGCTAGATCTTAAATAGTGAAACAACATATCGTGTCCAACCTCTGAAAATTCAAATTTTAAGAGAAAGAACAATTCAATAGTAAAAAAAGTGAGTGAAACAGCAAGTAGCACTTAGTAAATAAATTGAGTGAACCGAAAGTCACACTAACTGTTACTGGCCATATGTTTATAATGACAGAATTTTTATGGTTTTCCCGAGTGTTCAAAATTAGGCTGGCATATCATCCAACTAAGTTAAACTGGGATCGAACTGGTTGTCAGAGACAGAAAGTATGTGATACTTCTATCGAAAATAAAAACAACCTAATTCTTAAAACAACTATTTTAACCCAGGAACTAGATGAGCTGTACTGGTCCAAATCATCCGATTCCCGGTTATCTTCAACCAGATACAAAGATAAAGATCCCACCAGTTTTACCATCCAAATGAATCAGACCAGTAACCAGTTCCAATTCAGACCAGTTTTCACAACCATGGTTATTCCTTTCCCTCCAAATAAATCCTGATCAATTCTGCCTTCATATAAAGGGATACTCTCCAATGGCAACAGAACCAAAAGCAGATCCATGGAGAGACTATACAACCTTCATAAAGTTCAGTTACTCTTGACAATAAAAGCAACAAGGACAAGGCTCTGACACAAAAAAAGAAAGACAACAAACCCGTAACAGCAAATAACTAGCAAGAAAAAAACTCAGGTCCAAAATCAAATGGTTATATCCAAGACTATCAATAACCTTTAAGAAAAACCTTTTATATAATAGTGAAAGAAACTATAGTATCCATATAATCCACAACCATTTCAACGTCATTATCACCAGAATAAATCAAGTTTGAGAATGTGAATAACACAGTTCATTGGCAGTATATGTCACGTAAACATTATAGATAGTTGTCAAGAAAACCTGCACAGGGAGTTCAAGCTTTGACCTCATGGTTGCACGTTCCTTTCCATCCTCACCCTCCAATAACTAAATTCAAAAGGAGAGAAAAGAAAAGTGTAAATACAGTTATCACCAATATTGTTCCATTGATTATATCTGATGCTTGCAAAAAAGGGACGCTTATACACAAATCTTGCCATAGAAGACAAACAACGTATACAACAGGATCAGCCTCAATCCAAAACACTAGGTCTAACTCTCAAAAGCATGCATTACCTGAGGAATTGTCCGCTTGAAAGTACTAAACTTGCCAACAAAAGCATCCAAAATACACCCCTGTAGCAAAAATTGAGTCATTTATGGAGATTAGAGTTGCTAAGTGCAAGAATATGCAGTATAGCATAAACTGAAAATGCCGAACTAAAATCCATACAAGTAGAACTCGAGCCTCATCTCTAGATGGTTGATCTACACCTTTTTCAAAAATTGGTTCTACCTACATCCCCAAAAAAAAATATGAATTATGGATCAGTAAAATGTATTATCAAGTTTATATGGAACTACTTGAGGATATGAGGTGGAACCGCACCAGATTCAACATCAACCGAGCACAGGTAGTATGGATGCTGAGTGACAATGAAGCATCATGCATGTTACTTGAAAAGAGGTAAATAATTCGTGATAGCTGAATCACAATAATACCAGTAAATTAGTAGATTCTGCAACAAGAAAAAAATGACAGAAGCACAGAAAAAAATATAATTGATGCATGTGTCATGGACAACACTTTTCCTATATTAATTGCAATGAAATCCAAAATCCGAACAAAATTAAAATAGATCAAAACCAGATTACTTAAACAATGAAACACAAGTTGTAAAATATGCCTTAAAAGCTAACACAGAAAAGTATATAGCGCACTATCGAATGAGGAGATGGGACAATTCTCATGAAAAAAACTTCACCTGTGCTAAGGACAAATCATTCCTAACATGATGAACAATCTCTGCCAAAAGACTATAAGCCAGTGGCCTCAAAGTCTCATAGCAAGCTCGACCAGTTCCAACTAGAACCCTGGAATAACGACTTATCCAAGTCAGGTCAAAAGCAACGATCACGATGTTAAAAATAAGCACAGAATTTTGAATGCTCTCTGAAATGATTCCCTCTTAGCAGCCTTCTAACAATTCGATAAATTACAAAGTTAGAAGCATGCACACAAAGAATAAAGCAGCAGCATACACCAATTTATTGCTAATCTAATGGCGACATATAAGGGACAGATTTGGGTTGTGTGACCAATCCCAGGCATAAACTTGCCATATTTCAACAAGCATTTTTCTTCATCTTTTAGAACATCTTAATTCAAAGTTGATCATGCCTACATAATAATTAGAAATTATTCCTGCAACTCATTACATCAAAAAATATATATTGATAGCTCTAATTTTAGTAATAACAAGGAAGCATCAGCTACCTACAGAAGATGAATATCTTACCTTTCTTCTAGAAGTGTGTCAATCAAAGGGAATAATCCCCTCTTAAAATCAGTACCAAGAACATGTTTTAACGCAACAAGCAATTCCTACACCAACATGCTTGCTTATCAATTTTTGCAACTAAACCATCGATGGAACTTACATGAAAACAAAGATAAAAGACAATATATCACTAACCTTCCGAATGGAAACGGAGTCGGAGCATGTAACGAGCAAATTCACAATGCTTTTACAAATGCTTTCTTCATGAGGCCTAATATATTCCGCAAAACTCTTCAACAAGTATGTTAAGAAGGAAACAGTCTGCAAGAACAAAACTCGAGAATTGTTAAAAATCATAGCAACATAAACAATGTAAGCCTAGTATGTATAGGGTCTCTAACTGCATTAAATGCCTTGAAACCAACTTAGAGAGCTTAATTTATGATCTCCAAGCAATTAATATTTTAGGAAGTCATATTCCAAGGATTTGGTACTTCAAATTGAAACTATTCAAGTCGAAATTTCATTCTTAGGATTAAGGATCACAGTTTTTAACATATAAGTGCTCTCTTAATTGTAGCTTCACAGTAATTTCATAACAATGCAATCCCAACAACTAAAGTATAACTTCTGTCCAAAATCAGACTTGCAAATAGCTCAGCAATATAATCATTCATGACTTGAAGATAATGTTAGTGCTTGCAAAGAATAAAATTAGGCAGCCACCGTGAGCAACTAACACTCACCTTAACCTGAGCACCTTTCAGTTCAATAAACTGAGTCTTCAAGTGTGGCGGAACCCTGTCAGGACCCGGGACAGATATTGCAGCAACCATTAGAGGTAATAAGTGGGGAATATTAGTTTGAACAAGTCGACTGTACAATTGGAACAGAAACATCACTACAAGTGGACTCTCAGTAACTATCTTAAATGATCGAGTGCTTGGATTGAGCTGTCCATTTCCAACATATCCAGTACTAGTAAGGCCCTGATCTGAAGAAGAAGTCTCCATGGGCTTGATATCCTCCAAGGCTGTTGTTGTATTATCAAAAAAATGGCTGACTGTCAATCTAAAATTCTGATAGATTTTGCATACAAAGTCCAAGAATGGTTGAACTTCATTTTCTAGTGTTGGCCTAAAATTCCTAAGAAGATCAAATATAATGCGAATACAAATCAGTCCATTTTCCTCGTTATCCGTCGTTAGAACTTGCATTGCAACCTTCAAGAGATTCTGAACGAATGGGCGAAGAACTTCACTATGGGGTAGACGATTCAGGATCTCAACTACAATGTTCCGAAGCTTGTGCTCCGGATTATCTACAAACTGAGGTTTTGTAACTTGCAAGAGAATAAGCGAGAACGCCTGGAAATAACATTTTAGGAAATTCAAATACTCTGCAGTATGGGCTATCTCAAGACTATCTCGTACCTCCACTGCCATTTGCAGCCTCGTTTGAATTGCTGTTTCAAGGTTAAAAACACATGAGAATGGCAACATTACGGAGCTTTAGATAACATGCACTCGTTCCATAAAATAGTAAATTAAACAACGCATAGCATACAACCGACCCCTTTAATTGGGAAGATAAAATTATCATCGATTTAAAGCACAAAACTGTAGAAGCGAATCAAAACAGTAACAATTCAGCTAGCCTCAATCTTTTTACATTGAAAATGAAGAAACTAACAAAACTGTACAAGATAATCAATTTTACTTTGAAAAACCAACTTTTGAGCCCAGCTTCATTCAACCAAATAACGTACTTGGTTCGATTCCTAATAAAGAAAATTACTGCACACCCATTTCACCTTTTCTCCTCTTCTGTTTAAACAAAGCGAAAGAAAAAAATACAAAGAATGTCTAAAAGAGAAAGAGAGAGAGCGTACGGAGGTCCGGCTCCACGAGGACTCTAGAATGGCGCTCAAAATCCTGAACAGGACTCATGCCTACGCACCTAACAGTCACGACTACAGAAAGACTACGAAGAAAAACAAAACCCTAAATAGCTCCTCCAAGAAACAAGAGAACTCTTTTGCCAAATTTTCGGGTCCCTAGGGTTTCACAGCAACTGGATTGTCTACGCCGAGCTCCGGCAACGAAAAAGGCCGCGGCTTGTCGAGGAGGAACTTCCTGATTCGGTTCAGTAGTTGTGGAGCTGATAAAGGGGTGAGTTTGGGGAGGGAGGCCTTGCGTGGTTTGTGAGGTGTAACTCTCTGGCTGTTGTCGCGCCGAGGCTACGCTTACAGCCTTCACGGAATGGAATACATATATTCCAAAATATTCTTTGAAATATAGTAACAAAAAAAATGTGTATTATTTTGTTTGGTTTAATTCATGAAATTAGGGGTATTTATGGTAGGGTAATCTGACTCGTTCATAAATAACTTGAACTTGAACCTAAATATCAGGTTCGGCAATTTCACGAACCTGAACCTAAAGAACCTATAGAATCGGTTAACCTATTTTCTGGTTTGGTTCTCCAGGTAACCATAACTTATTCATATCAATATATATGATTAAAAAATTATTAAAAAAATTGGTGAAAACAAAAACAAATTATTCATAAAAGTATGCATATAAAATTCATCAAAGATTAATCCAATATGTTAAACTCAAGCAAAATAAAAATAAGCCAAACAATGTCTTATAAAAAATCCATACTAGCAAAAAAGATAAATTATTAAACAATTATTCTTTGAATAGGATGGTATGATGATTCACTGTCATACATGAAGCCACATCTGTAGAAAATAAAAATAAAAAAGAGTTGACTCGTTATTTCTTTTTTAATTGAATTTTTTATTTATTTGTATATTAAAACAAGGCAAAGTAAATTAGATTACCTGATTCAATTTGTTCAAGTTCTTCAAATCTCTCTTCCACGTAAAGAGAAACTTGTGATTTTCTCAACCAATCTTGTCCACAAACAAGAGCCTCTACCATCTTTGGAGTAAGAGAGCTACGAAATGAATTAAGCATTCGGCCTTCTATACGAAAAGCCGACTCAAATGCAACAGTGAGGGAACGAACTGCTCTACTAGATCTCATTGATTAAAAAAATAATAAAACTATTCTTCTAACATCATTAAATCTTATTTTATCATGTTAAAATAAAAAATAATAA
>JANKOD010000191.1:18351834-18369327 GCA_026284645.1 Erythroxylum acuminatum
GATTATTAGTTGATAGAATTTTAGATCTTAACTAAAAGTAAATTAATACTTTATGACTAATAAACATGACAGAGAAAAATCAATATTCGTTTATCAAATATATTATGTACCCAAAGATATTGATTATAGTTGATGAGTTTTTGTTTGATTACCTGATAAAGTTTATATGACATTAAAATTATGATACTATATTGTTGAGTTTATTCAAAGGAAACCTACATTATATTCTAAATGTTTAATTATTTAAATATGATCATTTATGTTTTTACAGCTATTTCTCTTCGTTCGCATGCTTCATTTATTACCATATCTAATTGTTTGAACCTCTCTAATAAAGCAAACAAGTCAGTTTTCATTTAGGTGCTTTGGATCTTGACTTAGTATTATTAGAAGAAAACCCTATTGCCATTACAGATATGAGCAATGAGATTGAGAAGACAAACTGTAAAGCATGGGAAAGGTCTAACAAATTATATCTTAATTTCATATGAATGACTATTGCTAACAACAATAAGACTACCATTCTACAAATTAAAAGTACTAATTAAATTTATGGAAGAACTTATCCATTCTACAAACAAGTCTCTCGCTAATATACTAATGGTTGAACTCATAACCATGAAGTTTGATGGGTTGCAAAGTATGTAGGAACATGTTCTGGAGATGACACATATTGTAGCAAAATTAGAGACCCAATTTATTATGAACTTATTACCTCCTAAGTATGTATTATACATTTTCAAATTAACTACAACACTATAAAAGATAAACAAAATGTTAATAAATTGTCCATTATACTATAAATGATAAACAAAATGTTAATAAATTGTCCATTATGCTCATTCATGAGGAAACAAGGCTAAAGAATTAAGGAGTTCATTAATTAACCTTGTGAGTCAAGGAATTAGCAAGATTCATAAGCCAAAGGCTAAGAAATTTAAGAAGAACGCTTCTACTAAAGCAAGATAGGTTGTTACTAATATTGACAAAAAGTAACAAAAGACAAATTAGTGTCATTTCTATAAGAAAAAATGACACTATCAGAAAGATTACTTGACATACAATGCTTGGTTTGAAAAGAAAGGTACATCTAACTTTTTTATATGTTTAAACTACACTTAACTAAAGTTTCATCTAATACTTGGTGGCTTGATTCTAGTGCTATTACTCATATTTCAAATGATACGCAGGGATTCCTTATAACCTAAGCCATAAATCCAACTAAGAACCTTTTGTTTATGATAAATTCTAAAAAGGTATTAATTAAAGGTATAAAGACTTATCACCTAATATTAGATACTAATTATCACTAGGTCTAATATAAACTCTCTCTATACCTTCAATTTCTAGCAACTTAATTTATGTTTGTAAACTTGATGAAAGTGAGTTACTTTTAAGTTTGCTGAAGATTGTTTCAGTTTATTTAAATATAATTTCACTACTGGTTGTGGAATTATTATGTATGGTTTATATAAATTGAAACTTGAATCCTTATTTTTATTTATCATACCATTAGAACTAAGCGTAGCATAATGAATGATAATTTAGCTTACTTGTGGAACAAATGTCTGGGTCATAATCTAAAAAAAATGGAAAGATTGGTAAAGAATAAAATTTTACTAATCTAGGTATATGTGTGGATTGTATTAAGGGAAAGCAAACTAAGCATAATAAGAAAAGAGCCATAAGAAGTACTCAACTCCTTGAAATTATACACACTGATATATGTGGACCTTTTGAAACTCCATCCTTTAGTGGATAAAAATATTTTAACACCCTTATAGATGATATTTCATGTTAAGGATATGATTATTTGCTTAATGAAAAATCTCAAGCTATAAACACCCTTGGGGTATTTGTAAAGGATGTTAAAAGGCAATTAGATAAAAAGATAAAATTGTAAGATCTGATAAAGGCGGTGAATGTTTTGAAAAATATGATGAATTAGGATAATGTGTAGGTCCATTTACAAAGTTTCTTGAGAAACATGAGGCGTAATAGGACATTAATAAATATAGTTAGGAGTATGATGAATAATTCCTCATTATCTAAAACCTTGTGGCTGCATACATTTAAATCTGTTATGTATTTACTGGATAGGATTCCTATAAGGCAGTCCCTAAAACACCTTTTGAGTTATGGAATGGACAAAAAATTGGTATTAGGCACCTGCATGTTAGAGGTTGTCTAGTAGAAGCACGAGTTTATAATCTATATGGGAAGAAATTAGATTCTTGAATGGTTAGAGGTTACCTAATTAATTACCCAAAGAAATCTAAAGGGTATAGGTTTTATTATATCAATAATGCCAAATTCATTGAAAATGGTGAAGTTAGTGGAAGCGCTAAAAAACGTGTTATCCAGTAGTGAAATAAGGGTTGTTGTTCCATTACCTATAAATGTCCCAATTTTCACATCAATGTCGAATACTGTCTCAGTATTGGAAGAACAAAATGATCTTGGATAACATTTGGATGAATTGAAACTTTATTAAGAAACTAACTTATAACTAAATGACATAAATGAACCATACGGAATGGCTTTAAATAAAACTATAAGAATAAGGAGATCAGTTATTCCTGATGACAATGTGGTTTATTTGTAAGAGTCAGAATTTGATTATGTAATTAATAAGGATCCTATTTCATTTTTACAAGAGTCTAATAAATGGATTGATATTATAAAAGATGAGTTAAATTCAACAGCACAAAATAATGTCTAGGACCTTATTAATTTTCCGAAAGGATTTAAGTGAGTCAAATGAAAATGGTCTTAAGACCAAACGTGACTTGAATGGCAATGTTGAACAATACAGTGCTAAAGTTATTGCCAAAGGCTATACTTAAGAGCATCACATTGATTATAAAGAGACTTTTTCACCTATCTTGAAAAAACGACTAATTAAAAATAATTATCACATTAGTGGCTCAATTTAATTTAAAGATACATCAAATGAACGTGAAAATTGCCTTTCTGAATGGTGTTCAGGAGGGAAAAGTTTATATGGATCAACCATAAGGTTTTTTTATAGAAGGAAAGGATCACGAGGTGTGTAAACTTAAGAAATAAATATATGGACTAAACAAGCTTTCCGACAATGGTACATAAAGTTTAATGATACCATAACATCTTTTAGTTTTCAAGAAAATATTGTTGATCATTATATTTTTCGAAAGATCAATAGGAGTAAGTTTGTGTTTCGAGTTCTATATATCGATGATATTTTACTAGTTGTTACAAGACTAAAGATTTTCTCTCTAATACTTTTGAATGAAAGATATAGGAAAGACACCTTATATGATAAAAATTTCAATAGTCTAAAATATCACAATGACTTTTACTATTGTCTTAGAAAGACTATATGGAAAGAATTCTTTAGAGATCTAATATGAACAAATGTTCAACAAGGACTATCCCATCACAAAAAGAAGATAAATAAATTTAGTCTTATGCAATATCCAAAGAATGATCTAGAACGTAAACAAATGGAAGTTATTTCATATGCTTCTATTGTTGACAGTTTGGGGTACTTGCAAACATGCACAAGACCTGATATTAACCTCACAGTTGGAATACTAAGCAGATATTAGAGTAATCCTATTATAGACCATTAGAAAGTTACAATAAAGTCTTAAGTTATCTTCAAGGAACAAAGGAATAAATGTTCATATATAGAAGATCTAATCCATTAGAAGTGATTGGATATTTAGATTCAGAATTTGTTTGATGCATTGATAGTAGAAAATCAATGTTTAGCTACTTGTTTCTATTATTAAAAGGAACAATTTCATAGAAAAATGCTAAACAATCAATCATTGCTTCATCTACTATGCAAGCAAAATTTGTATATTATTTTAAGGCTACGATTCATGCTTTATTTGTTGCAGAACTTTATTCTAGGGCTTGAAGTTGTCAACATTATTACTAAGCTACCAGAAATTTATTGTGATAATTATGCAACAATTTTCTTCTCTAAGAATGACAAGTGCTCTAGAAGTGTTAAACATATGGAGTTGAAATATATTGCCGTAAAGGATGAAGTTTATAAACAAAGAGTGTGTATTGAACATGTTAAAACAAAACTTATAATTACAGATCCCTTAACTAAAGTCCTATAACAAAAGATATTTAAGGAAAATGTTCGTATAATAAGCCTTTGTTATATTAATAGTTTTTTTTAATGATGTTTTAATACTCTTGAGCTCAATAAAAGTTTTTAATTGGCAATTTTCTTATTTATTATAATTACGTACATGTAACTATTATTAAATAACAAAAAATGCCTATGAGATATTGGCGTAGACTTTTATGATATTTATATATTACCTGACTTGATAAATCACTAGTATTGTGGTATATAGAAGGAAGTATGCGATGCTAAAGTATATGACTGGCATAGCCCAAATTATGTAGTTTATTATGATAAGGTAAATTATGAATGTGAGCTTATGTTTGCTCTATTGAAATAAATTTTGAAGTATCCAAGTAAGTAGGAGAATGTTAGAATATGGCCCGATTAGTTTCCATATTATATAAATATTAATAATAATATTAATATAATTAAGAAGCCCTATTTGGTCCATATTTCTTATTTAATAGTGGAATAAATCTCAACAATTTACTTTGGTCACTTTATGTGTGTGTGTGTGTATGTGTGTGTTTATCTATGTCTGTATGTATGTATTAATGTATTGGTCATCTCTTTACTAATTAGGGTTACAAATAGTTTTCCATCAATTTCTCTATAACAAAAGGAGAGTTAAAAGAGATAAACCAATTTTAACAAAGGATATGGTGGAATTTTTTTAATGTCTTTACGATAATGACATTTTTTGCACCAGGTAGATAATGTTATACCCTAATTATTTATGATACTTGTTTATTCAAGATCCTAAAATTATGAATGTCAATTTCAGTTTTACATCATCAATATTATGTTTTACATTATGTACTAAAGAGACAGGTCTCATGTACTAAAATGGAGTTTTGTAATCAGATCACTATCCATACTTATCTAGTTTGGCAACTTATGTTGTAAGTAAAATGTATTGTTGAGTGATGTATTGCATCGTAATGTCATAATGCCATTCATACTTTGTTAAACTATTTAGGTTGCTAAATGATAAATAATTTTAACTAATATGTGTCTTTGAAAATGAGAGTTGTGGGTTCACGATTATTAAAAAAATTGTCATAATTTTAAGTTATGATAATTTATTATTCTATCACTTTTTAAAAAATTTGCATGTTTTTTGTCTAATTCTTCACCCACCTTCAAACATTTCTGACATGAAATATGTTTGATGTATATAGATTGATTTTATCCAAGTCCTTCTAAGACAAATAGATAAATATGTCAATGTTGTTGTTGGACAATAAATAAATTTTATATTTGCTAGAACTTATTTTAATAAATAAAATAAAACAATAGATATAAACAAAATTATGTTAAAATTATGAACTATCATAATTATATGATAATTAGAATAGTAATTACATACATACAACATTTGGTCTTTTATATGAGAAATGTTATATTGCTAATTATGTTATGGGCCATTAAGTCCATTATTCAATCTTATCCAAACTTATTCATTAGACTTATGATCCGTCACAAAATGACGTGTTAACCTAATTGATATACTTTTGCTTATGGTTAAGAGAGCATGGTGTTGTGGTATGTAAAAAAGATAGGTTGAAAAAGTGGATTTGAAGAACTTTGATATTCTTTCAATCATATTTGTAATAATCCATTGAGTGATGAAGACTTTTAAATAATTTTCACCATCTCTAAGAGGTATTGTTCTAATCTTATAGTACATACATGTTTTAAAGTTATGAAATCACATTTATTCAATTATGGCATTGATAGTATTGATATTAGATATGTCCATTTTGGCCCGGCGTGGCTCAATTTTGAACTGGGTTGACCGAGCTACGAGCCACAATTGTTTGGCTTGACCAGGTCACAGGCCAAGGTCAAGATCGTGGCCAAGGTCAAGCCGATCATGGGTTGGCCCGGCTCATGGTCTTACTAGAACACAAAAAACGAGTTCATTTTGTCAAAAATGATGTTGTTTTTATTTTTAAAAAAAATATTAAGGATGGACTGGGCTGACCGAGTTTGACTCGTCAACCCACAGACCGCCCAACCTGAGGGTCAGGCCTGGCTTGGCTAGGATCGGCCCAGGCCTTACTCGGCCCATTGACATCCCTAATTGATATTTTGTACTCAAGCATGTTGATGTTGCTTATTTAATGCTCATTGTTTGTTGTCTAAACCTAATATTTTGTATCATAGCACCTTTCATGAGATTTAAAGTTGTCCCTTTTGTTCCTTTTTCTTTATTTTTCCTTTTGTTAAAGCTATTGAGTTTAAAATTTTCTTTCAAAAATTTTTGTTAACATCGGTGTATATTTTTAAAGGGGCATATAAACCTCATATATCATTTATACAAGTGATTACATCTGTTTTATACAAGATTTTAAAATAAAAAATGATTAAAAGTTATGGAATTTTTCAAAGCTCCATTATTGAATCTCTCCTATTTTAAAGTCTCTATTTTTAGACTGCTTTTATTTAAGGGGAAAATATTTATAGTTTTAGACCTACTTAAGTATTAACAATTTTTCCTATAAAAATTATGCCATTGCTATTATTTTATGAGGGGTATCTTGATATGTTTTATTTATAATTTTGTACCATATTGAATATTTTATTTATTTACATGATAATTTTGCTTTTATGTGTTTTTTATTTATTATCATTTATTTAGTGTAGCATTTAATAATGTTAAATTTTAATTATCATATTTGAGATAAAATTGAATATTATATGCTATGAACTTACCTTAAATAAGTCTAGACATTCAAACATTTTTATTGACATTAGCGTAGCCTAATATTAATATCTTTTGGCTAAGATCTATACAAACAATAAAATTGTCTTATCAATGGGTTTATTGTTTGGTACGATATTTAGATTGGTGAAGAGAATCCAATAAATGTTATGAACTCATATAATTTTACTATCTTATTGCTATTCGATTGATGCATTTGGTTGTGATATTTAATATATGATATTAAAACATTCGATGATCACTATCTCATTTAAGGAAGTTAAAGGAAGAGTAAATATCATGATGTTCTATTATATACATATTAATGTTCTTTTATGATTTTTCTTCTATTTTGAGCAATCCTTAATTCTCTATCAATTTAAAGCTTAATGTGATTAATTATAAAGAATAGGTTGAATCTTTTATAATAAGCTTAACGATCATAAAATTATAGTTGGCCTTGAAAAAATACTCTCGTATTATTAAACCCACTATTGACACTTTTGGTAATGATAAGAAGCTTTATGATGACTAACAGTACTAGAAAAGTGATGTTTGATGATCATAAGGTATCACATAGAGAAATATGTAAATGATAACATTCCAAGGATTGAGAATCCTGACGATTATTTTGAAGCCATCAACAATAAATTCTACAAGAATGAGAAGAATAAGCTCATGAGCCCTTTACATTCCACTATTTATGATGGTACTATTGACATTAAAAAGCATATTGACAAGAATATTATTTTTTATCACAAGATTAAGGTGATTGATATGGAACCTGATTAAGACTATATTATGAGGTTTATCTTGGAATCTTTTCCATCTCAACTTGATTCTATCAGGTCCAATTACAATACTTAGAAAGAGCAATAGATCATATGAAGAAATGAAGGGCACAAACCATAGCAATAGTTACAAACTAGAGCCACAGTGATTAGAAAAGAAAGTCTCCATCAGAGAATAACAATAACAATAAGCCTTTTAAGAAAAATAATAAGAGTAATAAAGGGAATTAACAAGGAGCAACTTTAGCTTCCAAAACTCATAAGAATGAGAGCTTCAAAGGAAAATGCAATTATTACAAGAAGTTCGGGCATAAGAAGGTATATTGAAGGAAGCTTAAGGCTAAACTAGAAACATAAGGTAATCTTTAGCTGAAGATTTGCTTAGAATTCAATATTGTTTATGTGCCTTACAATATTTGGTAGTTAGATACTAGTGTTATGATTCATGTTACAAATTCCTTATACGAGACAAAAAATAGAAACAGGCTAACTAGTTTGGAGCAACAGGTATATATAGGAGATGATATAAGAACTTAAAATTTTAGGAACATTCAAATTACAACTTACCATATGACATCTTTTGAAGTTATATGAGGTTACCTACATACACTGAATTAAGAGGACTTTAATTTGTATTTGTTTTTGATAAAACTAGGCTTTTTTTTGGAATTAGAAAAGTAAGTTTATACCGTGACTTTATTTTGATTGGAAATAACATTTTATATGAAAATCGTTAGAAACTTGACTAGGTGGATGCCTTCTTTTTAATTCTTCTTCTTCTTCTCTTAATATTGTTGCTACTACAAAGTGGTTAAGGTTGAATTAAAAAAAATCTTCCATTATATGGAACAAGCGATTGGGTCATATTTATAAACAAAAAGTATAAAGATTAATAACGGATGAGATTATTTAAGATCTTGAATTTTCAAACTTTGACAATTCACTTTGTACAAAATGGAATTTCATTCTAAGATTAGAAACACTAAAGTTAAGATGCATAGATAACTACTTGCGTTAATCCATATCGATATTTATGAACCTTTTACTCCTCTACCTATAAGTGGCTACAAGTGTTCATCACTTTCGTTGATGACTTCTCTTATTATTTTTTTTATTGAGCTCATTCTTGAGAAGTCTAATAATTGGCTTTATAGTTGACTAATATTTAGTTGCCATTCAGGTTAAATCCATTGAACAATTACCACAAGAGGCTTTATATTTAGTCATAAAAGATACGTTTTTAAGGAAATATTCAATCTCCGGTTATTAGATTATGCACTTTTAAAAGTATGAAAATGAAATTTTTAACACCTCATATCCAACTACCTTTAAGGAATCCATCTCTAATTCTCAATTTAATTCTTGGATGGATGTTATAAATGATGAGATATACTATATATCATGAAGTGTGGAGATTGATAAAGTTACCAAAAGGTTGTAGGTTCATTGAATGGAAATGACTATTCAAAACTAACCATGTCATTAAAGGTTAAATAGAGAGGTATAAAGTAAGGTTAGTAGCTAAGGACTATAGCTAACAAGAAGATATAAACTATAAAGAAACCTTCTTTCTTGTTTCCACTAAAGACTCTTTACGAATAATTATGAAAATTGTGTCTCATTTTAACCTAGGGCTTCATTAAATGAATCTAAGAATGACCTTCTTAAATGGTCACTTAAGTGAAGATGTGTACATAGTTTTGCCTATTGGTTTTGAGATAGTTAGGAAAGAAAACATGTCCAGTAAGTTGTAATGTGCTTGGTAGATAATTGAGCGATTTTGGACATAGATATTGGAAAGAGACTAAGAAAGTTACGAGATACTTTTCAAGATACCAAAGATACTATGTTGATATACCAGTGTATTGACACTCTTAAAGTGGTTGGTTTTAGTGATTATGATTATGCAAGTAGCATAGATGGTAAGAAATTCATTTTTTTGGTAATATCTTTATGATGGGCTAAGGAGCTTATTTAAGAAAAAGTTTCAAATAGACATTTACATTCTTCAACCATAGAGGTAGTGTATGTAGCATGTTATAAGACTATTTGTTATGTAATATGGCTACGAAATTTCATTTCGACATTGGTAGTTATAGATTCCATTTTGAGCTTACCGAAATTGTATTATGACAATTTATGAATATATCCTTTTTTTTAAACACTAGGAGTACTTATCTCTCCAACCATATTAATAAGTTTTATTTTACAAAAGAGAAAGTTGTAGAGTCTCTCATTACTACTGAGCACACATTTTGGGCAACATATTGACAGACCGACTAACTAAAGGCTCACCTTTTAGTATTCCAAAAATATGTCTCCTATATTGGACTTTTAGGAGTCTAGTTTTCTTTGTTTCATTGGAAATTTTTGTTCTACAAATGTTTTGGGGATTGCTTGGTCATTATTCAATATATGCATATGATGATTAATGTTTGTTACTATTTATGACATTTTGTAACTTTATATTTATGATGAGTGACAAATTGATAATTTTCATTTTTGTTAAATCTATATTAAAGTTATTGTCATATTTTTAGATTAGTAGCACCTAATTACGTACGATCTATATATCCTATCAGATTGTTGATAGTGTAGAATTTGTTTGTCTATGCATATTGTTGTAAAAATATTACAGTATAATTATGTAGTCCAAGCGAGAGAATATTGAATTAATTAATGTAGACTAGTATGTCTTATGACAATTAATATCTTAATTATATGCATATGAAATTTGATCATATATGAGATAAACATTATATTAAAAATCGTGCAAAGGACCCTTGATTTCATTATCAAAATTTGCCCAAACCTACTATTGGACTTCTGGCCCATTACAAAATGTCATTTATCCTAATTGATTTATTATTGCTTATGATCAAGGGAGTATGGGATAGGTTGAAAATTTGGATTCAAATAACCTTCGTTTTTTTTAATTATGTTTGTTTTTATCTTACGCAAATCTATTAAATAGGTTGGTATTGTGTAATGAGGTGTGTTGATATTATTCATTTTTAATCTTCATTGTTTGTTATCCAAATTCAACAAATAAGTGTTATCCTAAAACACCAATCTTGGGACCACATGACTTCGCAATCTCTTCTAAGTGCTGTACGAATTACTTTCTGGATTTAGTGAATTGTTCAGCAATTGCAACTAAAATTTGTTTTTGTTACAGCTCAGAGTCTTTCTTATGCATGTAATTACTGTGAAAGGATTTGCTGACTGGTCCTTTTGTTGCAAAAGTTATGGCAATGAAAGAAATAAATTAAAAAGGCATCACCAATAAGTAAAACTATACTTTGTTTCTTGAAACCCAACTTCTTTCAGGAAATCTATACACATCTTATCCAAAAATAGAAGCTCCGATTGAGGGTAGGGACCTGGTTGTTTTAATCATTGGAACTAGAGAGTAATTCTACTTTAGTGGCTAATGCTCACTCGTTAGTACACAGTGGAGGAGTTAGATTGATGTGAACTTATAGACAAGAAAGGCATTCCAATCCCTTAGGTGTGAAACTATTCTTGTTCCATCCAAGATACCTGTAAACCAAAGAAGATGATACTACCTAGATGTTCAAGCTTAACTCTTTTTCCTCATCTTATTTTTCTTATTTCCTTATATTGTGCCTGACCTGGTTCTTACACGTAAAAATAGGTTTCTCTCAGAATTTTTTTGGAGGACAACAGCGAAATGATACACATGGGAAGGCATAAAAAAGGGCAACATAACCAACGAGGAACCATCCATTTGCATGGAGTTTCATGAAATTGGTAGTGATGTTATGTCATTCCTCTCCTTACTCATATGGGACATTACGTACTTGAGGCCTCAGAAAGCTTTGAAGATTTTGTTGGATCTACCAACTAAATATCTCTCGACTACCAAATATATAAAGGCATGATCTCTCCTTTACCTTCTTGTGTTTCAACACCCAAAAGTCCCTTGAGGTCCTTCCCTCACGGGAAGAAAATTTGACAAACCAAATGAAGGAATGATATCCATCCCAAATCTTGACGATGGGGACTGTCTTTTCAATTATTTATTTATATATATATATATATGTAGTTACTTACTTCACATAATTAGGTTCCTTCATTGAATGATATTGATTGCGTCATCACGAATTAATGTATATCGTCCAATTCTACTTACCCTACCCCATTCCAATTGATAGGTTTTATCTGATTCACCTAAGATGGATCATTTGTTATCAAATTATCATGGGCCACTCCCACTACCAAGAACTTGGAAGGAAGATAAGATACATGTAGCTGAGTTGGTCTTGGAGGGGAAGGATAATTTTTATTTCATAATTGAGAGAGGGAGGTCTTAATTCAGAAGATGAATCAATTAGCTGTGAAAACATTGTTATACTTTTCGAGTATATTAAGGTTTTGGCTATGTAAGCTATTAAATAACTTAAGAAAAGCACATTCAATTATGCTTTTGTTCATGTATAGCACATACCATTATTCAGCTTATTCAATTCAGTTGAGTTAATCGTTCTGAACAGTGTGATCTCTTTTTACAAACTCACGCACATCTCTTTCAATGATGACCACAAACCCTAGCACAAGTACATCCGTGTAGGTCACTGGCATCGTGTCCAAAGGTCCTTCCTGAATTATCTACCTTATGGAAAATCATATCCACATACAGTAGATCCTCCTAAATCATCTGCGTGACATAGCCACTGATCTTCCTCTTCATTGTGGATTGCTTTGGGAGTATCCATCTTTTCCATCCTACAAATTCAGCCTACTCCACACGGTTCTTGTTCTTGTTCTTGTGGACATTGTTTTAACGTTGGATAGACAATTATGTTTGTGAAACATGGTAGGTTAAATAACTTAAGAATCAGTAAAAGACATACCATGTCAATAACATTGATGTGGGTCTTTCTTTCACCAGATGAAACTTTAGAATATTGGTATTCTATTAACCAAGATATTCAAACCAAATGAGTTCTTCGCATTACACGTGTCAAGTTATGAATAACTTTGGATCTATGAACAAGTGGCATACATGAAACTTGCTACTAGGTAGCTAATTAACTTGGTTGCATAGATTTAGCTCCCTAATTACAACTACGACGATAAAATAGGTGTTTAGAATGTCAATTAAGATGGTTGAAAGACTTAATTAAATAAGGAGGAAATAACGTCTCAGAGAGATTCTGGTGGTTGGCCGGTGAAGGAGTTGAGGCTTAGTTCAAGTGAAGCATAAGACCCGCCGTAGCCTTCATCGGGGCGGCCGTAACGGTTCTTGTGGTAGCAGCTGTTGTGTGCAACGTTATGCTCGGTGCTGCAGAAACCGTTGATGTCCTCACGGTGCATGGGGAAGAGAGGAAGTGTCTCAATATCTGCTGCTGCTTCTCCATCTTCAAGCGTTCCTCCGCCTGACATTCGCTTCTCAAAGAGACTAGCGCATACTGAGCCACAGGGGTCTATACCAGCCCATCCATAGTTGTGGTGGTTTAAAGACTCACCACCAACACCTTTGCTGGCACCAGCTGATATTGAACACTCCTAGTTTAAGCGACAACATACAGCGGTTGGTAATTACTAAAATGATGTATGTTATTCTTTCGAAATGGGTCTTGAAAATTAAAGACTTCACTGTATACATATATAGTCTTTCATTAGTACATGTGCTTTGAAGTGCGCCATAAGTGTGTAAAGAAACCGGAAAAGGTTCCATCTTTTCTAGACTTTCAATAAACTTTTCAAGCCAAGATTCGTGAATAGATGTCAGTACAAAATACTACAAGCATAGGAACTAACAGCACATGCAAATGGGTGGTGAACTAACGTTGATGTTCACTTCTTGCGTATTAATACCTTATAGAGACAGTAAGAGGAGTAAGCCCAAGAAAATAAGTACCCAAAATTCATCGGTAGCTTAACAAAGGCATTAACTTATGAAACTCTTTCTTTGGTCATCATTGCTTACCCTAAAACTCTTTTCCATGGTAACTGACCCATATGAATAGCTTCCTGTCTGCCCAAGTGTAGTACGGATGCTAGCTGAAGAAGACCCTGAAAGAACACGGAAATGGATATGAAGTGAAAAACCCCTCTCAAAAAACATTCACACATGAAGACCAGAAACTGAAAACTAAGAAAAGAACGAAAAGGAAAGGGGACAATGAATCACCGGGACCAATGTTTGGGTACTTGCTGTGAAAGGAGCAATCTTCAGGTCTCATATTAGCAGCATTGCCTACTGTTCTTTGCTGCATGGAAACGTCAGTAGTGAACCTTTTCTTCTGCCTCTCACGAGCTTTGTGGTTCTGAAACCAATAAAAGACATTCTTGCCTTCAATCTTACCGTACTGTCTAAGCCTAGCAGAGATCCTCTGAATCTGCTCTGCATTTGGGGACCTGAGACCAGTGTTGTAGTAAAGGTCCTTCAATATTCTTATCTGGTCAGTTGTGGGAGTCCACCTTGTACTGCTTTGCCTGCAAAGAAAGCTTCCTTTGGCACCGCCGTTATTGTCCTCGTTAGGTTGTTGGTGTGGCTGCTGCTGTTGAGAATCCATGATGGCTTGTAAAACAAAAAGAAAACAAAGAGAAGCCAACAAAACAAAAACTCGAAGAGAGAGAAGGGTAGAAGAGAGAGTAGGTGAATATACAGGAAATGGAAAGAAGCGGGTCGAAGGCCTATAAAAGGTATAGAGAAGGCTAAAGAGGCACATGGAAGTATGTATAGAGGATATCAGAGTAGTATCTGAGAGAGAAGGACTGAAGCTGACAGAGAAGGTTCATGATCAAAAGGGTAGGGACAAAAGGGTACTTAGAAAGGGACTGTTTCAGTGGAATTACTTGGAACAAAAGGCACGAAGGTATGAATAATAGCAGCTGCCTTGCTTTTGTAGTCTGAGAAAAGAAAGAGAAAAAGAAAAAGGAAAAGAAAAAGAAAACCATTGAAGTGATAAAATAGATGCTAAGAAAGATAGATAGAAAGGAGAGAAGCTTTTCTGAATGAATGAATGAATGCCATAAAATGATGTGGGGTGTGTGATTTAGAGCTCATCAAGGTTATTCTTTTAATGGAGATATGGTCTCTTCTTCCTTTTTTTTTTTCATCAGACCAAAATGCCAGTGTAGAAGATTTTCTTTGTACTTTCTCAAGGCAAAGGCGTGATATGGGAAAACTAGCAACGGGGTTAGGATCCCTTCAATAATGGGTCCCAAGTCCCAACCAAGCAAATACCAGGGTTTTGGTTACTATAGACGAGGTAGCATTCTTTCTGTCACTATCTTCCCCTTAGAGTTACTGTGCTTTTACTGCTCTAATTCCCCTATGTTTACTATCCTCTGCAGGAATTTCCGAGATTGGCAAATCTATTTGCTGTACTAGGCCTTGAAGACCACAGGACCGCCTGAGCTTTACAATGCATTTGAATAGCAAAACTGTTGAATGATGAGTACATAACTTTTCCCTGGAAACAGAAAAAGGGGTTTTGAAGAGTGTGGAAGGTGTTGAATTTGTAACAAGCCACTCGTAAGTAGAGAGTGAAGCTCTCAATAATTGGCCAAGTTTTTAAATTATAAATTGTCCATGTAGTACTATCTGTTTGAGATTATGATTAGATCTTAGCAATAATATTATAAAGAGTATTGTAGTATTTTGGTTGAAAGTGCAACACAACTACTATCTGCTGAGGACAAGCATGGATTCATGCTAGTACTATAGTGTAGAAAAGCCATCTTAATTTGTATATTGTTTTTGGTAATTCGATCTGAATTATATCTTTTGGTATAATATGGTCTGAACCATACCAGTTTATGTTAAACCTAGGAATTCCGTCATCAACATCCTTGAATCACTTCCTTGAATCGAAATAAGAACTTGTGTGTTGTTTTAATAACATTAAGGTTCAACACTGACATCAAACACGAGAAATCTATCTCGTAAACAAACTTGTGATGCAGATGCAGTGAAAGAATTTCACTATCACAATACACGCAGGCCTTCTTCTTCGGAGCACGCGCACATAAAGTAAATACAGGATGACAAGAGCATTTAAAGAAGAGAGACTGGTGTTTTTCTGGAGCTTTTGCATAAGAAGACCATCATCAATGGCTCTATCCTTCTTGGTTGTGTTTTCTTTTCCGTAAACAAACCCAAGTTCATGCATCAAACTCCATAGCTAACGTACAGGAAGTCTGTTGCTTCTGCTTTAGTCTTTGAAGGAACGAGACACACTTTGTGGCTAGGAAAAGTTCTACACCATCCATACTCTACAAGGAAAAGTTGAAATCAATATTGTTACTTCAATCAATCAAGTTCCTTGCAGTACTTCTTCCTTCGGATGCAGGACCTGATGTCACAAAAAGCTTAGCATACTCTAGAATTCACAGGACAACGTATGGATAGAGCAAATGAAACTTGAAATTTTGGTGCATTTAGAGACTTTGGATTCTAAGAGGATCTTCAGATGAGGGGTTGCATTTTCTGATTGCCAGTGAACGATAAGCAGGTGTGATTCGTAATGAATGGTATCCATAAAGGTAGTACATACATTGATACCATTTTCTTCTTAACCAGAAGTGAAATCTGCAGGATAACTTTTCACCATATGAAACCCTGGAATTTTCTGCGTTATAAACTCAATAGTGAAGAACGATTATTTTTGGTTGTTCATTCCTACCACCTAGAGGAATTTAAAATAAATAGGTAGTTGGCTTTCTGCATAGTGACTGGACAAATATGAAACCTTCTAACTACATTTTAACAGCATTCAAGGGTGGAATTTGGTTATTATCTCTTGAAATGATGCCAAGAATTCGTCAGGTAAAACAACTTGATGATGTGTAGTTATGCGTCATTTATCATCTGTTCTCATGAGCAATTTTCAATTGGTTTAAGATCCGTCAAGATTGCAGCTGAAATTCTAAATGACGAACCTTTGGTTTCTTCTAGTCTTCCATTGAATCTTAACGTTGTCTTGTGTCCGAGCAAGTTATAAGTCACTTTCGTGGAGACCTAGTGTTTCTGTCTTATCAATGCGTATTCCATTTATTGGTTATGGTATAACCGAAGAGCTTCAGTTTTGAAACTCTGGTAACATGGGATTGGTATTGCTCGACACCTTGAATTCAACTTGTTACAGTTTCATTCCTTTTCTTAACAATTCTGACAATCGCAGCGTCTCATCTCTCTTTATTTCTCACTCACCAGTCTCTCTAGTTCTTAAACTTTTCAGATAGTATTTGTTTCTTTGATATTGACACTTCCGTCATGCTCACCTTGTCATGCATTTACATGGGGTTTTATTTTTGTTCAACCAGAAACCTCGTATTTTCTTTCTAACACTTCCATACACTTGATGAAGTAAGTGATGCGTGTTATGTGATGGTAAAAGTTTGTTTGTTTCTTGGCAAAATTGCCCATAGTCAGTATCATTCTCTCCTGATCAACTTTTAGACTAATGTTTTCTAAAGAAAAGGCAGAAACTTTTTAGATTTTGATTTGGCAAATGGCAGTGAAGCCTGTATCCTATCAGCCTCTCTCTCTCTCTCTCTCTGATCCAAAATTCTGAGTTGCTTACCTCACGCGAGAATTCTAGTTCTAGAGTACTCTTACCCTTTTCTTTGGGGCAATCATCTTGGCCTTTATTTTCTTCTCCATATCTTCCAAGATAATCATTCCATATTTCTTAACCTCTCAGTCTATCTATCTCCCTTCTAGGCTGCTATAGCAGTGTTGTTTCCTTTTACTTTCCGCCTTCTTAATTCTAAGAAAGAGACCAGCTACTAACCTAGCCACACATACCATTTGCTTTTGCTTCCCATTTGTCCTTATTGTGATTATATGCGATTTGACAGTAGTAAACAGATACACCAGCACTTGC
>JANKOD010000191.1:18369701-18390083 GCA_026284645.1 Erythroxylum acuminatum
CACCATTGGAATTCTAAGAAAGACATGACACAGATGAAGTCATATTCTAATCTTAGCTGCAGAGGTGAAGTCATATGCGACCCACCACATGGGAGGCCCAGAGGGGACAGATTTTGGATGATGAAGACGCAAACAAGAGCAGATCACGTCAGTGCTAAATGATCAACAATATAAAATAGGTGAGGCTGAAAACTGAAATGAAGAGATACTATTCAGCCTGTTTGATGGCTAAACGCATGGTTGAATAGAAAGATAAACATGCGTATCGACCCATGAGGCCCTAGCCAGCACAGAGAAGCCCTATGAAGATTACACGATCCTGCCAGGCAGCTAGGAATTTCAGCTTGCTAATTTGCTCAATCAATAATTTTGGCAGAAACAATGACTTGAGTGTTGCTATGTGCCTAAGCAAATGCCAATCCAAACCTCGCCTAGAAGGCCCCCCCCAAAATGCCAATAATCTTCACTCCTAAGGAGATTGTTTTGGCTACTTTCCATGTATAGAAGAAATTGCATACTCGCATTGCATGGTGCCTTTACCTTATTACTAAGCTACATAAATAATAATCAAGCCATCTGTCATCCACGACCACAACCAACTTGTGGTAAAGGCAAATAGCCTCACTCTCTTGGCATATTCTAAGAACTTAATACATCACCGAATATCTAATAAAACTTCGGATGCCAGCTGATAATAAGAATCCAACTATCATAATAAGCACAATCATTACAAGTGTGAAATAAAACAACAGTAGTACAAATGTAACTCCTTCCAGGAGAAGTTAAGCAACAAGAGAGTCTGGAAGTAGTAATATGTACACACTCAAACATGCTTATTGAAGTTCCCAATGACAACAAATAATGTTGCAACTTGTGCCTTTCATGTACGCTCATACCGCCAAATTAGTCCACCAAGAATATAATAACACCATATGAAAGGGGCTTAAAGATCGACCAATTTTATTGATCCAAGTCAGGCGTGTAACCAATAAATCAAATCAAAGCTCTCACAATCAAACAGCTACTCAATCTATCAGGAGGATCCAAACCAGCCCTTCCAACGTTTTCAGCTTCGGTAAATTGATGCTATTACTGTTCTAAACACCTCAAACTTAAGTATTTACAAAATTGAACTCCAAATTGCAGTCATGATCACGAAGCTGAAGCTTCCCAAGTTGGAATTGAAGTGGTAAGTAATGCATTTGACACATTTGCATTCAACTATATAAAGAAAAAAAGTTCAACCAATTCCATAAACTCCTGCAGATGATGAAATGAATTTTCGTAACTTACTTACCCAGGAGACGACACATCCACAACTGAATAAATGCCTGACAAAAGAAATAAATCTCATCCATTAGTAATCAATGTCCGCCTTGATCCTTCTACTGTTTGTGGATCCTCGACCGCTACGACTCGAGTACTGGCGCTCTGACACAGAAATCTCAGTAAGATCTCTCATCCTTGTCTCTTTTCTAACTGGCTGTCTTTTAACATGATGTTCAAACTTATGAAAATTAGATGTCTTAATGTTGTCTACTTCATATGAAAACGGTTGAATGCCCTCCAGACCTTGATCTGGAGAAAATCCGATGGGCTGTTTGGTTTCATCCATTTTTCTGAATGTGATTGATATCCTATACAAAACAGACCGTGAGGACATAAAAATTATTGACAGTAATCATGGAAAAGAACACAACTATAATAAAGACCTAACTCATACCTCTTTGTAGGAACTGAAGGCACACAATGCTTAGCAACGTCCGCTGCATTTCCATTCAAGACAAGAACAGATCTGGATATAACATATTTTGATTCAAAACTTTGCCAAATAAGGATATTTAAGGGAAACAAATTCCAGCAAAATCACATACATATAAAAGGAGCAAAAAGTTAGAAAAAAAATGGCACTTCAAACTTACCCCACAGGTAAAGGGATTGCAATTGGACCAGCAAACTCCCCAGGACCCATAATTTTCAAGTTGGATCCAAACACTATGTCGCACTCGCTTAGAAATGATACAGTGCAGAAGGGTCGAAGAAAATCATGATTGTCAATATGTGGAGGTATACAGTCCCCTTCTTCATACATGTTGACGATACAACTGTCTGGTACACATGTTGGAGGGAGAACGTACCATCTAACTAGCCTTTTAATTATGACTTTGAAAAGAACAGGTATGGGATCCACAAGTTCATTTCGTACGATTCCTGGCGGGTTACCGTTTTTGTCCTGCATCGTTAAAAAGGAGAGATTTCAACCCTTGTATAATACTTCTTAGTGCACTCATTTCATGTTACTATATAGAAAAAGAAACATCATTAGAGTCTTCCAAACATGTCTAAAGAACTTACAATAGCATAATTGTAACAGCACCCAAATTGAAGGGTTACACGCCCTTTGCCTCTCATCCATTTTTGTGGAGCTGAGTATGTTCTCTCTGTGAAAGACAATTTGACCTTAGTAACATTTGACATAAACAATAAGGATTGAGAAAAAATGTTAACCTATAAAACGATATTTCTAATTCACATTTTCTGAACTTAGCTACATTAATCTTTCAAGTCGAATAGTTAGCATCTACTATAACATTAATATCCACAAATGCTGATAAGGCTACAAAATGGTTCACAAACTACCTAAGCAACACCAAGGCTCAAATTGACAAGGCAAAGAGAGTGGCAAACATCCCATCCATATGCATGAACCAGAATAAGAAGACAAATCAGTTCACCAACTACTTAAGCATTACTAGAGTCAAAGAGAAGATGAAAAAAACGGCAACATTCCCATCTATTAAGGCATTGATGGACGCCTATATATGTGTACTTGGAATGATGACGTCAATGATTGTCTTCCACTAATGGGAAGAGTGAGAAAGCAATTGAATCCATATGAAAATACTGGTCCTTGATGCTTGAAGATTTAGAAGATCCTATTTAGAGCTTCCTAACTAGCTACATGAATGTTGCACACAACATAACTACACAACGCAATTACTCTCATTACTGGTGGTGATGCAAAACATTAAGAAGTCAGTTGGCATGCATAAGACAAAGTAGGGGTCAAAATAATATATAGAAAGCTAATATCATAATGAAATTGTGCATGAACGCTATTAAGGCAGATTAAGTATCAAGATTTCTCCTTGTCAAAGAGTAACGTTGAATACATAAGAATGAATGAAGTTCTAGAAACCAACCTTTCAATTCTCCTTTCTTCCCCATCTCATAAAGTTCATAGACCTTATCAACTATCCTCTTCTGCTCTACAGCACTGAATACACAGGTGTGAAGCTCAAGTCCATCGAGAATATTCACAATCTTCCCTTTGAATCTCTCCAGACAAATGAAATCCTTTTTCCTCTTAATGTTCATGAATCGAATTTGCTCTCTTCGTTCCCTTGATAACTTAGGCTTCTCAACATCGTTGGATATCTTGATCTCCCTGGTCGACGAACTTGTATCAACCCGTTTGCTCGACCCCTGCTGCTCCTCTTCCTCCACAAGCTCATCTTCCTGCGCCATATCAGCCCAGGACATTCGATGACTTGGTGTCTCAGTATAAAGTGACTCACCAATAATTCCACTTGAAGATGCTTCAGCAACTGATTCGGGCCACCCATTTTCCTCATCCTTCAAACTACCAAGAGAATTCGTGTCATCTCCATCCTTGCAACTTCCAACTGAATTCTTGTCACAATTATCATTACAACATTTCTCCTGCAATTCAACTCCATTCGGTGCTGAGGTGTCTACACTCATATCTGAATGCAAACGTTCTGCTGCCCCAAGTGCTTCAAGACCAAACAATTCCACCGAGATTACAGTAATTAATTTTGAAGGGGAAAAAAGCACACAAACCCATACCCATGTACTGGCGTCTAAAAACCATATATAAAAGAGCAAAAAGGAACCCAAAAAAATCCATGTATATCCATCTAAAAGACGTAGAAAGTTAAAGGCTTTTCAGTATTTAAAACAAACTACGATCTTACGGGTTGCCCAGAAACATAAATACCCATGAAGATCAAAGCCAAAAAATTTGTGAATTAAGAGCGAAAAGCAGTACCCGAGTGGAGAGATCGGACACGACCAGAGAGGGTTTCGGTGCATCGGTCGCAGAGATCTCTGGAAAGAAAAGGAAGCCAGTTGGTGAGGAACTCCGACGCTATCAGAAGATCAGACGGTTGATATTGCAAGAGGAAGGGATCCTCTTTCTTGATTCCATTCAGATCACTCATGTCTCAAGTCTTCAAGAACAGGACTTCACACACACAAACACAGAGGCACAGAGAAGGATTTTGGCTTTGTGACTATAAAAAGGTTTGGACTAATAGGAAATAAACTAAAAAGAAGCACAAGGGTGCTTTTGTCAATTAAGATAACTAAAAAGAAGCACAAGGGTGCTTTTGTCAATTAAGATATTTATTGACTACGGGGGGTCTATCTCGTGCCAATATTAATAGAATCATAGGCCTAGTCATGAATGGCGGTTAATTATTCGGCAAAAGAGAGGCGCATATGAGTGCTGCCACATTGAATAAAAACCTCGGATCGATCTCTTAACTCTTAAGCCTTAGCTCAAAGTTTGAATCAATAGGGCTCAACTCGTTGATTTTTACTTTTTTTTTTATTAGAAGAAATCTACAAATGAGTTAAGTGGACACACCTCTTCAAAGGTTCAACTAACGAGCCACTTCGCAAGTGAACCAAGCGAGCGTATCTTATCATTAAGGGCTCAACTAGTTCTCTACCTACAAGTAAAACCCTGACTGTCTCAGGCTCTTACAAAAGAAGCTAGCATAGCATCGAACTTAGAACCTAACTGAAACCAAACCCTACTCTCAACCATCGAACCACACCCTTTGAAGCCGACTCACACGTTACGTTAGGCCATTATCATCAATTGGCATGCGGGATTCAATATTATTATTATTATTTTGACATTGGGATTCAATATTATTACTAATTAATCTTTTATATAATTTTTAATATCTTATCAATTTGTATTTAATATTTTATTATTTTTATTAATAAGTATAATTATATAAGTATTAACAACTAAATAAAATTTTTATTAAAATAAATTAAATGTATCTAGTCTCCGTCTTCCTTATCTCGCCTTGGACAATCACTGGGCTTAAGTCTCGTAAGTAGCGAGCAACAATGACCCACCGTAGCATCTTCCACCATATAAAAGCCATATGATACAGTAAATATAAGGTCACGAGGAGGGTTTATGATTTGGCTCAGACATATAAAGGATGCCGGTAGTTGGACAGCCTGTAAAGGTGCAAGTTTCATGTGCTCCAGAGAAGTGGGAAGACAAGCTTGTTGGAGACAGTTATGGAAGTGTAAACGGGTGAGAAGCGTCTTTATTTTGGCTCCATATGTTTGTTTATATGTTAATACTTGATTTTGCCCTACTTTAAACCATTTTGTCCAAATTCTTTACATTTCAAATTTTTTTGTTAAATAACAAATCCTAAATGCTTTATTTCAATTTATAGATAATTCTGTACTTAGAAATGCTCGTGATTAAATAAACCAAGATTTTACCGTGATTTTAATTTTAGAGAAACGCAAAGTCCAAAGCTTATGACTCAAAAATTTCCTTGTCATATAATGTCAGTTCGATTATACATTTAATTTTATCCTATTAATTCTAATTTTGAATTTTTTTTAATTTTCTACTAGACCTCCTCAGAATTCAACGAAATTTTTACCGAGTAATGTTATTGTTATGCATTCTAATTATGAATTTCTTTTACAATCATATTTCATCAAATCTAATTTGAATATTGATTATAGTTAAAGTACATTCATTTAACTTTAGTTGCACTTGACCATAATCATTTAGCTTTAATTGAGCTTTATCACACCCATTTAGGTTTAGTTGATTAACCTAATCCATTTTAAATTGTATTTAAACGCAATTCATTATATTTGTCTTAGATACGCTTAAAATGAGATTGCTTTAGTTTTACTTTCCATAAATATGTCATTTTATTCTCATCTTTCTTAAATTTAAAGATCAAAATGTCTTTTTTATAGACATTTTTTGTGAAGAGAATTATGATCATTTATATTGTTCAAGTTGTTCAAACTATAAAAACTAGGCTTTAGGTCGATCCCTAGTCTAATATGAAACTCAATCAACTTGGGTCTAACCTGTTAACTTTAGGCTGAGTTTAGTTGGGCCAGGTTGAATTTGCCAAAATTAGTTTAAACTCTATCCATTTCAATTTGATTACATTTTAACATGTCTAATTTGCATCAAAATTTTATTGTATTATTAAAATTTCTCATTTTTAATTTATTTCAATTAGTTTAAATTAATTATAATTGGATAAAATTTTATTTAAAATTAATTAGTTGTAATTAAGCTGAGAGAGAGAACTTTATACAAAAGACCAAAAAGGAAAGAAACAGACTAAAAAAGAGGCTAGCTAAGAAACAAACAAAAAAAGATAACCATGAAAGTGAGTGAGAGCCATAAAAACAAGTGAAAAACATGCAAAGAGGAAGGAGCACAAGAATGAGAGAAAAATAAATTGAGGTAGGAGAGCAGGAGCATACAATATATACGAGCGAAACAAACAAAGTTGAAAGAAAACTAGATGTAGACACGAGACGAACAAAGGATTCAAAACAACAATCCAAAGGCAAAACAGGAGCATGAGAAAAAGAAATATAGGAAAGATTGGAGGAACTCTCTCTTATAATATTGCCTCCACCTTACAGATATTCGTCTTAAGAAAAACTTATCCACCACTATGCCATCCTCTATTTTCTATATATAAAAAAAGCTTATTAGTGTACGTATGAGGAGATATCCTCCAAATTTTAGTTTCTCTAATGAGAATCAAGCATTTACTACTCAAGTTCTGAAGGCTACTAGAGATCCTTTGAAGGATATTAGGAGACCATTGACATGAAGTAGGTCAAAAAAAGCCAAAGAAGCCCTCAACAACTTAATGGTGGATCTCTACACAAGGAGTGGGACTTTATTACTTCTAGAGGTTGAAGTTAAATATATTATGATGATCCAAATGAAGGAGCAAGATGGAGAATTATGGTTACAAAATGTCGTTTTGAACTCATAGGATAACCAACGTCGGTCTTGCACTATTGTTAGAGTGCTAAGGAATAGAATATATCTGGTTATAGAGTCATATTTGTAATAGGTGTTAGTCTTTTACATGGTTTTACAGACTTGAATTCCATAAAACAAATTTACGTTACAATTTAACTTGTCACCAAGGTTGAACTCGTCTTTGGTTTATATAGTGATTGTCAAAAACAAAATCGACGTTGGTTGTTATCTAAGATAGTTGATATAAAAGTTTGATCTTTACTCTACATATCTCATAGGCAAGTACACCTCTTGAATTATAATATGATGTCAGTGAATATCGAATGTCGATCCCACAAGGAATATAAGTATTAATAATAACCTGTTTTCTATTATCTAATTAACAAATAAGATGATGATTTAATTAAAATTGAACTAAACTAAATTCCATATAAATAATAAACCAAAAAACATATATCACTATGATTAATTAATATCAAATAACTAGTACCTAGGTAATGAATCCCTTAAGATTCTTAAGTATTAACCCTTTATCATGTAATTCAACTATTGATCATTGGACCATGAAAATTTATGTCTTGTGTTAATATCTTTCTCAAGACTATTAACATTAATCCTCTACTGATTAATTGAGACCTCTTTCTAGTTAAAACCCTAAGATTACATTGCTCGATTATTAAATTTCACTATTACATTTGACTCTAATCCAAAGAATTTATATTGACCTATCTCTAGGTTTTCATATAAATACTTTTAATTATGTTAGATCTATTTATACAAAGAATTTTTCAATCTTAATTATATGAATTCAAACATTGGACTAATATCCTAGACATATTAATTTAAGAATAAAACCATATAATTAAATTGCAATGAATGAATGAATCACAATGTATTAAACAAAAGATCAAATCACAATATCCATCCCAAATTAAGGTTTATTATACCTAGGAACTAAACAAACTTAGTTTATAAACATAGAAAACAAAACAAACACTAAAAGTTTAGAAGAATAATTGAAAAGAAAATATGTAAGATCTATATATATGTATATGTATATATATAACTTTAATAGAAAGTTGTTCTCTATCGGATCTGTAAAGTAATCTTCATGGTTTCAATTGTCCTGGGTTTATAATATATATATATTAATGTATAGAAAGTTGTTCTCTATCGAATCTATAAAGTAATCTTCATGGTTTCAATTATCGTGGGTTTATAATTAATCAATGCTAAATAGACTATATTCCTAATCCCATATTTAATGCATCTTGCTGATTTATTTAAGAGTTTCTTATTGTTTATGGTACTTATTTTGTTTCTATTGTGTTTCTAGGTCATATTTGCCTTCATGGATAAAAAGGAGAAGAATTAGGGCAAAAATGGGATAGAAATGAAAGTATTAAAGATATTTTGGTGGTTGTCTATGTAAGGCTACACAGTTGTGTATCTGATAGCTCTCTATGACCGTATTTCTTTCCAATTTTTAATGATCAAAGCAAGATTGAAGGACATGATCATACAAACAACTGCATTTGCGATTGTGTCTACTTCAAAAACCTTAAATTCAAGCTATAAATGGATAAAACAAAGAGAAAACAAGATGAGGTCAAAAAGAGGTTTGTAAAAGGCTTAAGAAAGCTCAGGAAAAGATATAATGATAGCCTAGAATGATAGGGAGAAAGATGAACATGAAAGGGGAGAAAGATGAACATGAAAGGAAACATATTTGGGGTGGATTTTCATTAATCTAAAGTATATTTTATAAAGATTAAAAGGGATTTCCTCATGATTCTTTTAGTTTTCTGCTTTAGTCTTGATATTATGATTATAAGCTAAACTTTTTTTAGTACATAGATTAGATGAACCATGGGATAATATTTGTAGTGATTTTATTTTAACATAATTCATTCTTTAGCTTCACTGATATTCAATTATGTCTTCCTAATTATTCTTGAATTAATATTACTAGCCTGTTATTTCATATATGATTTCATGCAATTGAGATTGAAAAATCCTTTTGTATAAATAGATTTACTATAATTGAAAGGAGTTGTATGTAAACCTAGAGATAGATCGACATAAATCCTTTAGATTAGGGTGAAACCTAATAGTGAAATTTATGAATCATTAATGTAATCTTAGGAGTTTCAATTAGAAAGAGGTTTCAGTTAATCAACCGAAGGTTAGGTGTTAATAGTCTTGAGAAAGATACTAACATAAGATAGGAATTTTTACGATTTAATAAACTAATGATTAAATTGATTAGTGAAATCATGATTGCACGAGGAGTCCTAAGGTATTCAAAATCTAAGTGCCAGTGTTTTCCTTTATTGTTTCTTAGTTTAATCTTCATTCTAGATGAATGTATAAACTATTATTATTTATTGTTTTAATTTTGCATTTGATTTATCTTAAACACCATAATTTATTAGGCTAGATAATAGAAAGACAATAGATACTAGTAATTATAGTTCTCGTGGGATCGACCTATACTTGATAATACTAGCTAAAACTACACCACGCAATTGTGATTTAAAAAATTAAAATTACATATCAAGTTTTTGGCACAGTTTCCTGGGATTAGAATATTAGGAAAAACCTTCTTTGTATTAATCTAGTCATTTTATTTTTAGGTATTTTTATTTCTTTTCTTTTGTATTTATTTCTTTCCTTATAACTTTCTTTCTTGATCTTGTGTTTGTGGATTATTTTCAGGATTTAGTTAGTCATCGCTATAGCAACCAAATACAATGCTAGGATAGAAAGGATAATATTCTTAGGTGGACTATAGTATGCTATCACTTATAATAGCATTAGAAACTTGGAATGAGAGTTATGGTGACATGTATTTAGAAGCTAAATTAATATCCATAGTGTATTGTGACATTTATAGGAGTGATCACCCTAATCATGAACGTCAAACATCAAACTATATATGGGAGCATTCAAATTACGTGGAGAACTAGCCTTATGATACCGTATATGGGAATACTTATAATATAAAGTATAACAGTTATTACGACTATGCATGGAATGATTATGCTTCATTTGGATATCTAAAACAACAACAACAAGAGGAAGAGGAGAGTCTTAAAGATGTCCTTAAGAAAGACATTACTTTACAAGAGGCTGCCCTCCATAAACTCCAAGAGCTGGTTGCCTCATCTGAATACACCAAGTTAAACTTAAGGAATCATGTAAGTGCATTAATTTTCCAAAGTGGAGGGCAGACAAAGGTTGAATATATGAAGGAAAATGTGATTCACAAATAGAAGTTAGAAGATTCAATAGAGAAGATAGAGGTGAAGTAAATCACGCGTTAGTATGGACTTTATGTTCAATATACAAAATGCACAAGAAGGAGTGGGGGTTGAATTGTGTATTCTTTTTCTTGAATACAATCCCCTTTTCTATTTCTTTGAAAACTTGCTTATTCGAAGCTATTAAGTAAAAAATCATAATGTATTGCAATTAACTTCTAAATACTTGTATAAAACAATAGAAATTGAAAGTCGAGAGTTAAGAGAGTAGACACGGCGATTTTATTCTGGTTCACCCCAAACCGTGGGCTACGTCCAGTCCTCAGAATCCTTTCTGAGATTTCACTATTCTTCTCAAAAGTACAAGTATTCTTTTTCACAGAGCCTCTTCAGGTCTCTTACACCAAGTATTATTTTTCTCACTTAGCCTCTTCAGGCTCTCAGCTTTTCTTCTCTCTTACAGAAAGATATTGCAAGCTTTGTTACAGAAATGATAGCTCTAGTGTTTCGAACAATGAATACAGTGTTTCGCTAAATTCTCTAACTCAAAATCATTAAATTTCACTAACTTTTTCAGTCTTCGACTCTGACTTGTATTTATAGTCTTCATCTTCAACTGCTTCTTGATAACTGCTTCTTGATAACTGCTTCTTTCTTCTTGTTTCTTGATTCTTATAGAAATAGTTATTCAGTTGAGTTATGTAACTAACTTAAACTGATTAACCGTTCGACATAGTATCAGGTCTTCGTCTTAGTTTTTCTTCTGTCTTAGTTTGCTTCCGTCTCACTTTTGCTTCCGCTTTGTTTTATTTTCTTTCATCTCACTTTTGCTTCCGCTTCGTCATAGTTTCTTTCGTCTCACTTTTGATTCCGCTTCGTCTTAGTTTCTTTCGTCTCACTTTTGCTTCCTCTTCGTCTTAGTTTCTTTCGTCTCACTTTTGCCTTCGCTTCGTCTTAGTTTCTTTCGTCTCACTTTTGCGTCCGCTTCGTCTTAGTTTCTTTCATCTCACTTTTGCTTCCGCTTCGTCTTAGTTTCTTTCGTCTCACTTTTGCTTTCACTTCGTCTTAGTTTCTTTCGTCTCACTTTTGCTTCCGTTTCGTCTTAGTTTCTTTCGTCTCACTTTTTCTTCCACTTCGTCTTACTTTCTTTTATCTCACTTTTGCTTTCGCTTCGTCTTAGTTTTGCTTCTGATCAAAACAGTTCAACAATTTCTAATATTATTATTATTTGGTCTTCATCAAAATTATTAGACGTGAAGTCATTTTATCTTAACAAAATGCCTCAATTTTAAAAGAAGTCTTCTAGCTATTTAGCAACAATAATAACATACAAGTTCAAATGTCTCAAGTACAAAAAAAACTAGACTTCACATACCTTAGGTTTAAAAGTTTAACAATATGTTTGATGAATTCAATTTGTGATACTTGAAAAAAAATGCAAGTACAAAGATATATACCAAATCTTGAAAATAAGATGTAAAAGTCAATTCATGATACTTGGGGAAGCAGAAGTATAAGTAATATATTAAATCATGAACATACAATTGCTTAATAAAAACACATGTATAAAATGCATATTTATGCATAAATTCTATAGTTCTAAATAAAATTGAGTGATAAAATAGCATGAGTCCTCAAAAGACATTAAGTCATGAGACTTAGCCTAAAAACAATAAGATTGAGTATTCAAGATATGAAGGCACGTAAAGTAATGCTATAAAAGATAGGATTAAGAAAATATAAGTCCTATGAAGAATATCAAAAGTCATAGTTACAATTATATCCCTATAAACCAAGAGGATGAAAAGATGTGAGAAGAATAAAATCAGCTAATAGATATAAAGTCACCACTAGAAGTAGTAAGGGGATTCTCAACAAATTAAGGTTGACTAATAGATAAAAGGTTGCCACTTAAATATTTTCCTTGTCAACAAATTAAGGCTGAGCATTAAGCTCCGATTAGGAAGTTACAATCATTGCCAATTCCGAAGTGGAAATGGGAGAGAATTACTATGGGTTGTATTATGGAATTGCCTAAGACTTCGAGGCAACATGATGTTATTTGATTCATTGTTGATAGATTGACGAAATCAACCCATTTCTTACCTGTGAAGGAGAATAATTCACTAGATCAATTGAACCAAAGGTGTATGAATGAGATTGTAAGATTGCATGGCATCCTAGTATCTATTATGTCTAATCGGGATTCCAGATTCACTTCTAGATTTTGGGGTAGTTTACAGTCATCCATGAATACGAAGTTGAATTTCAGTGCAACATTTCATCCTCAGATAGATGGACAGAGTGAGAGGACTATTAGGACTATTGAGGATATGCTTAGAGCTTGTGTTTTGGAGTTCCAAGGAGCATGGGACCAGTATACAACACTTATCGAATTTGCATATAATAATCACTATCACAGTAGTATCGGTATGGCTCCATATAAAGCCTTGTACGGCAGGAAATGTCGGTCACCACTGTATTGGGATGAATAAGGTTTAAGGATTGTTGAAGGTCAAGAATTGATTCAGGATACTGTGGATAAAGTTAAATTGATCCAAAGTAGAATTAAAGCAGCACAAGATAGATAGAAGAGGAGTTATGTGGATCAGCACAGGAGAGACATGGAGTATCGAGTGGGAGATAAGGTGTTTCTAAGAGTATTGCCTTGGCAAGGAGTGCTGAGGTTTGGTAAAAAGGGTAAGCTTAGCCCTAGATACATTGGTCCATATGAAATCACAAAGAGAGTTGGACCATTAACCTATAAGTTAGCACTACCTACTGAAATGGCTTAGATACACAATGTGTTTCATTTTAGTATGCTGAGGAGATATCGATCTGATCCGTTGCATGTGTTACCAATTTAGGAAGTTGAAATTGCAAGTAATCTAAGTTATGTTGAGGAACTGAATGATTCCATTGGTTTAATTCCTTTGGAGGAATCATTCAAGTGAAGAAGCCACATGGGAAATGGAAGAGAACGTGAAAAGACAGTCCCCTACCAATTTGATCATTCAAGTAAGAATTTCGAGGACGAAATTTCTTAAAGGGGGAGAATTGTAATATCTTGTTTTCTGGAACTTGCTTAAGGTTCAGCCCTAGATCAAGCATTGTATACACATGCATAACATTAACATTCATACACGAATTGATATTTGTACACTTACAAGTAAGTATATGCACTCAATTGACATGTCCCGGGGTATGAAAAATGTTAAGTGACTATGTTGTGGATTGTGAATTGTTATCTTTTGAATTTTGCTTTGATTGGATTCTCATTAGTAAATTGGAATTAATTGTTATTAATTGGGAGATTAATGAATTAATATGTACAATTGGAAAATAAATGTCAAGTGTAGGATAAATCGATACATAAAAAAATTAGGATGATTATGCCTATAATTGGGTGACATTTAGCATAGTTAATTATTTAACAAAATGACCAATTATTGTGTGAGATGTGGACTAATTATAACTGTAACAACCCGTTACCTATGCTAAGGCTAAAATAGTAAATATGAGAGATTATAAAACACATTTCATGCCCATGCATTACATGATATGCGCATACACGTGAATATTGAATCTTTGCAAATAAAAATAATTGTAAATGCATTCGTTGACAATTTCCAGGTATAATTGTTTATAAGTGTGATTCTATTGAGAATTGTGGTTTTTATATGTTGAAAACTGATTTTAAAAGTATATTTAGTGATGTAGAATTTGTGGCAAAATTTAGGAAATTCCTGAATTTTGGGTAATTTTTGGACTAGGAAAAGTGCCAAGTAGAAAGACAATTGTTAAATGGTAGTAGAAATTATTGTCCAATAGCAATGAAAATTTTGATAAATGACTTTAGGATTTATTGACAAGTGCCATTGAAAATTGGGGAACAATTGGAGTAGAAATCGAAGTTGATGGAATTAGTTAAATGAAAGAACCAATCAATTTTTTTAGAAATTGGACATATGGCAAGTGACAAACATCACTTGCCAAACAATGCCTTAAGCCCACTACTCTTTTAATTAAAAGCCTCCCTACCTTTTTGTTGGCTTTAACGATGCTCTCACCCTCTTAAAAGCCTATTGGTGTTTTATTGGTTTCTCTCCATTTTTGTAGCTCTTTTCTCCCTCTCTTCTTCGTAAGTTTTAACCCTTCAATCGCATCTTTCATGCTACTCTTCCACCTTGCTCTCTCCTTCATTTTCACTAAAAGACCCAACCTATTCCTCCTTGAAAGTTAATGATGGTGGAGATGAAAGAGTTAGGGTTTAATGGTGATTATGAAGATTTGGAAGCTAAATCAAGTAAATATCTTATCAAATATCATGGGTTTTGGTTAAATGAAGCATTTGTGATGATATTTAGAGGTTAATTTCATGAAATGGTGTTTTGGGTATATGGGTGTGGTGAATAGTGAAGGGTGTTTAAAAATTTCTTGCTTTATTGATGAGTAATGATTTATAGAAATGTTATGGAGGTTGAATGATCATGATAAGGAGTTTTGTATATGCTAGAATGTTGGTGAAGAAGTGAACATATATATATATATATATTGGGTGTTTATGATTTAGTGTGGAATATGAAATGTGTATAGAAGATGTTGAGATGAAATTGGGTATAGTTGAAGAAGTTATCCATTAAGATGATGAGTTAAATGAGTTGAGAGTTAGGAGTGAATGAATTATAATTGGTGTTTGAATGTTTATGGAGTGATAATTGCATAAGAAGTGAATTTGGGAAGATTAAGAGTATATGTGATGTTAGAATGGGTTAAGGATCCTTTGGAGGGGTTTTGGAGATGAAAAATTAGTAAACCTAAAGGTTACACGGTCAGGTCGTGTAGATTTACACGGCCTGTGTGTTTTTGATGCAGAAAACACCATCTGACCTGAAAGATACACGGTCAGACACTGTGATTTCACACGGCTATGTGTCTCAAAATGATAGAATTTCAATTCAGAGTCTTTATAAAAGTTAAATATCTAAACGTCCTCTTCGAAACCAACCAAACATGGCCTTAATCCGATATCTCTAGTGAAAGTTATGCCAATTTTCTCGAGATAGGAACAATAGGATTGAAGATACAATCAAGGTTGAATGAAGTGATTTTTAAACAAATAGATTCCTAACACTTTTTTTGTATCTCTCCATGAAAAATTGTAGCATTTTGAATTTATTTGGAAAAGTTTGATCGAAAGAAGTGAAGGAATCTGTTGGAATAGTATGAACTGGTGTGATTTCACTGAACTTGTTTGGGTATGTCAGTTATATGTTGATCTTTATTCATCCAAATGAGATGGTTTTTGATTTGGAGTAAACTCGAGATATAGGCCTACATATTGTCTCAGGAAGTCAAATTTTGATTCATTCTCTATGGTATTGAATTTCTGGATGAAATTTGAACATACTACACTGTGTTTTTTTGAATACGAACAACCCGATAATGTTTAAGGTATATCTTCCAAATTACTTAACCAAATTGAGTGATTTTGGTGTCAATGGAAACATAAGACATAAAGGAACACTTTTCTAGAAGAGAGTATGACCAAATTACATCAGTTTTGCCTTCTAATTGAATGTGAACAGTAGACCCAAAAGTGTGACTTGGAAGAAAATCTGAAGTGAATCAATGAGAAAGGAATAGAGATCTTAATGGCTTGAGAGAGATATAAACCTAAGTATTAATTATATTTAGATGAGCTTTGATATGAGAATGATTATGTGAGGAATTGATGGAAAAATACTCGGGATTGTTATGAACATGCATTGTACATAATTCGTTACATAGATGTGCATTATTGAACAATAATAATTGTGCATATTGTGATATACGTGTTTGTTGTTTGATATAAAGGCGCAACTGGAACGTCAACCTCTAGACATTGTCGGAACTTCCAAACATTAGCTTCGGATGAAACTAGTGACTAACCTAGACGGTCTCACTTAATTACTTGTCTGTTTAAATTATGCTTTGAATGATAAATGAATGTGTTTGATTATGGATTCTGCACAGAAGGTCCGACGATTATGTAGGATTGAGATATTGAAGTGTTGCTTGAATGTTAATGTGAAGACCTATGTGCTTTATAATGTGATTGAATGTGGTATATGCATTCTATTCATAAATGTATAATCAGATAATGGCAGTTGTTGCCAGAGTAACTACCGATCAGAGCTTAAAGCTCAACGAGTGAAAAGAGTCTCGAGCTCAACAATGATTAAGAGCCTAAGGCTAACTATGTATAATGAGCTCTATATCCCCCAAGTGGATAAGGGATAGTTATTAATAAGCCCAGTATCCAAAATGAATACGGGACAGTTCAGGCACTCGGTCACACCAACGTAATAATTGAAAAGTGTCTCATAAGCATTTCATATGCATTTAAATCAAGTATGTTTGATTGATTGAAATGCCAAAATTTCCTATGCTGGAGTAAAAGTGTGATACATGATCTATTATGGAAAATTGTGAATTACATGTTATGTGAAATGGTATGTTCCATGAATTGAGTGAACCATCGATGATGGTTACCTCATTGAGTTCGCAAAAACTTACCCAAAATTTGCAATTATTTTTCAAGCTTAAAGAATACCTCATTAGGCAATGGGAGTATACCTACTGCACGCAAGTGAAAGATAGAAGTCAGGATCAGTTCGCGTTCGCGTTCGCATTTTATATTTTCTTATTTTTGTACAAATTTGTATTTCACAATTTTTGTATAAATAATAGATTCTGAAATTTTTGTACCATGTTTATACAAATGGATTTATGTTGTAATGTAAAGTCATTATGGCTAAAAATGTTTTATATTTTTAATGGGCCCCAAATGGCTATTGAAATTCTGTTGATAAAACGGGCCCAATTTGTTTACTGATTTCCGCGCATTAAGTTGTATTCGAAAAAATTTATGTACTGTGTTTTGACTGTTTTAGTGAGCTAGCACGCCACCCTCGCGGGACACGAATTTGGATATCAGCCACGATGTTGGGTTTCGGACTTGCGGGAGTGGCTGTTACATTATATGGTATAAAAGCCCAGAATTACTATCTTGTATGGGCGTTCTCTGAAATATGTGTCAAGGTACATGCATTTTTGTCATGTCATAGTAGGCAGTAGCAACTGATCCCCAGTCTGAGTTGCATTCATATGAGTCACATGCATGAGCATGTGTTAAGAGTTTGAGCGGTTAGAAGCACTGAGAAGAACGATGATTTGTCCTAATATGAGAAGAGGAAGGTTGAAGGATATCTAGAAATGAGACATAGTATGTGGTTAGATATAATAGATAAAGATTCAGCGCATTTGTATTGATGGATGTATTATTAAATATGACATCAATATTACGTTTTGGTGATATGTCCCCGAATGTGATATAGATGTGAATATACAGCCATGGATTGTTTGAGGAAAAATAAGGGTATAAGTAGAAATGATTAGATTAAAGAGCACAAGCCAAGTTGAAAGTGACCTTGAGAGGTTGAACTTGGACTTGAAATGATTGTTTGAAAAAAATGTGACAAGAGTTATAATCCCCCATAAGCATATATTAGTGGAATTGAGATTAGAATTGCATGATGATTTTATACATTTATAATTCTGAATTGATTGAAGATATACATGTGGAAGATAAAATAAATGACAATAGTAAGGTAAAATAAAAATGAGGAAAGAAAAGGGGGGGGGGGAATGAAGTAGACATAATTGACTTTACGAGAGGTGAATGGTGTGTGGTAAGGAAAAAGTTAGAAATGCATGTAAGAGAGAATTTTATGTACACATGAGATTAAGAAAAAGATGAGGAATCAAATGGGAAGAGTGAATACACTCTATATGGTAGTTGAATTATTATGAAATGATGTAATACTAAAAGAGGTAAATTTTGTAAAATTATGGTAAAGTTGATGTTAGCATATGTCAATGCAAGGAAACCTGATCGTGGTGAGGATAAAGAGAGAAATATTGTTTGGGATCATTTAAGATCAAAGTATTACTATTGTAAGATAATTGGTGATATGTCAGAAATAAATCTCTAAATAGAATGGGATGACATTGATGATACAAACCTAAGCATATGCAATTGTGTCTACTACATAATTGAGTTTTGATGCATAAAACATTATGACTGTGTACAAATTGATAGAAATTGATCTTCTTGAGGTACTAACAATAATCGATAAGCGATGATTAAGACAGTTAATTAATAAGGATTATATGAACAGTATCGATGATAGTAGCAAGAAATCTTCTTTTAAAGAAGAGGAATCTCACTGAATTAGGTGAAGCAGATCAGATAGTTTATTTTTAAGAATGATCAATGAAGAAACAAATCAGAAATGAATAAGTAACGAATTAAAAGTGAATATTGGAGTCATATCCCTAACGGAGACTCAAGCATAAGAGGTAGAATGTGCTATTGAAAGTATACGCATTTTGTTTGATGTGAAGTATTTAACTATATGATTGGATTACTGACTTAAAGGAGACATTATTGCTAATGTAAGGAGCATTTAGGTTCACATTACCTTCTATATAAATATGTTTGGGAGACACAAATTATATATGATGAATGTGTTACCAACACCGGAAGTTATGATTGCAAATAAATTGAAATGTGTGGAGAAACTAGTATAAATGAACAGACATTAGAATAAGTCAATGTGAGATTAGAGGAAATCAAATGAAAGGAGAAAACCATTAAAGAGAGGAAGTCAATTGGGAGACTAAAAATAACATGTGATAATATTACCTCCTTTGAGGAAATAGTTACCTAAGAAATTACGAGAACTAATCATGGCATAAGGGAACTTGGGTTATATCTGTTGGACTTAACCATGCCCCCGACAGTATTATAATAATGAAGATTAAAGTGATTCAAGAAAAAAAATTGTATCAATTAGTGACTATGATCATAGAGGATATTTTAAGCGTGTTCGAGAAGTGAAGAGAATATTTTTGAACATTTGAGGAAATCTTACATATCATGAAGGTAGAAACAATTATATGCCAAGTTTAATGAGATTGAATCTTAGCTTGATTAAATAAAATGTTGGGTCGTATAGTATCTGAACATGGCATATTGGGAGACCCAAAGAAAGTTGAGGTAATGAAGAAGTAAGAAATGCCAAGGAATATATATGAGATCCAGAGTTTTCTTGAACTAGATGTATATTAGATACTACCATGAATTGGTAAGAGATTCTTACTGATCTTAGCACTTATCTTAGCCCTTAACAAAAATGTTTGAGGAAAAATGTGTAAATCGTATGACTAATGAATGTAAAAAGAATTTTGAGGAACTATAACCTCAATGTTAATTACGCCATTTGGATTTGGAGATTTTACAGTATATAACGAAATTTCACATCGGAGATTAAGATACAATCTGTTGTAATAGTATGAAATGATTTTGCATGCATAGAGACAATTAAAGTCTTATAAGTTGATTTTGATAGATGGTTTAGAATTGCTATAATAGTAATTGTTTTGAGAGCTTGGAGACATTAAATATGCAGAAACATTTCCGGAATGTATAGATCATCTAAGTTTGAGGTAATTATTGAGTATGAAAGGATTGAATATAAAACCAAGACAATGAATAAGGCTGCTTACATATTATAATTATACAAATGAATATTTTCTGTAAAGCTAGTGTTGTATCTGAGGCATTAAAGAGAAATTCCAATAGCAGTGAAGCATGAATTCAGATATAGAGGTCACCAAATCTAGTGAAATAAAGAGCATAAAATTTGTCAAGAGTAGGGTGAGTGGATTCATTTTGTGGTTAATTTTGTCTAAAAATATAAATTATTAAAACATGAGCATACTAGTCAACACCATTGGAACTTTGTATAAAATCATGATGAATGTATGCATGATGATAGATTTAACAAAACTTAAAAAATTAAAACATTATACGACGGTTATTTTTCTTATCTATAATAGACTAAGTGACGGTGGGCCATCTTATCCATTAAAAGAAAAACTGGGACCCTCCCACTCAAAAAACTACCAAGCATC
>JANKOD010000191.1:18402655-18420938 GCA_026284645.1 Erythroxylum acuminatum
GCACAGCGGTCCCGGGAGTGACCATCAGTCAGGGCTCACTACCCGGACCAGTCGGGCCTCGGGTTCGGGGTCCGACAATTGATGTTGTTTTTGTCCTCCCTTAGTTTGAGTTACTTTTGATGAAGCAAAGTTAAGGATTAACTTTGGACAAAACTTTGATAAGGGTGTATTTTTATCAAATATATGTGATAATCTTAACATAAATAATAGTTTTTTAGTATGCTTTTATTATCTTGTTGTATGTTAGATGTTCATTAAAGCATACATGTAAATGTAAATATGCCTCTATATGTTGATTGTTTCAAATGGATGAACATATTACTTCACTAGAAAATTCTAATTTGATACCAGAAAGTATACCAATGGAGAGTTCTAATCTAGTACTAAATGGAGAAAAATTTAGGCTGAAGGAATATGTTCATTGAGAAGTGATGTTTGGATTCAATTTAGCAAGGCTGGATCAAGGGATAAGTAGAAAGGTTGAATGTAAGTATTTTCACAAGGTGTTGGTCAAGAGTTCTACAAGTGGAACCTCTCATTTGAAGAGACATATAGAGTCGTATAATAAAAAAAAGATAGTATTAGGAGGTTAAACATTTTTTTAACCCTAACCTAATAAAAGCAAAGAATGAAATAACTACCATAAGTTAGGATAGCAACAAAACAAATTTTTTAATAGCTAAGATGATCGTGGTGATGAACAACCACTCTACATTATTGATAGCAAAAAAAAGGATGGTGCTCACTTCACTCCAACTAACCTTTAAGATCATAACTTAGAATACCATTAAAAAAAGACATTTTCAAGATTTACAATGATCAAAAGAAAGAAATATTGAAGATGTTGCTAGGTATTCATGGACAGGTAGCTATCACATCATATGGATTGTTAATAACTAAAAGAGGTTTATACAACCGTGACAACATACCATATTGGCAACAAATGGACTCTATGCAGTCAGCTACTAAGGTAAATTATATTCTTTAATATTGTTATCATTTATTTATTGATTATGTTATAATTGATATTTTTTAAATGTTAGATTTATTTGTGTATCGGCTCCATATACATGTGAAAATTTGATAAATGTGTTGATGGATTGCTTAATAGATTGGAACACTAGCAACCTATCAACCATAACTCTCACTAAATGTAGCATAAATCATACAATAATAGAATTATTAAAGAAAGATCTTGTTTAATGGTGGATGATTATTCCATATGTCTTTTTCTGTGCATATTGTGAATTTTATTGTGAAGGACGAGTTAGAGGTGATAAAGAAAACAGTAGGTTCAATCTAAAATCAATACGTTCCAACATAGGAACTACTCCCTCATCCGTCATGGCTCAAGACTCAAGAATTGCTTCTATTATGATAACCCTTTCTGTCAGATTACTTCCACCAGCCATTACTCTAGATTGGCTCTGATAAGTATAGTAATTGCAGTTTAACATCCAAAAAAGTAGAAAATTTTGAAGAAACTGCATGATAACTACACATTCTATACACGAAGAAGTTAGGTTTGGATTGTCCTACTAGATGAAATTCAACATTCAAGATGTTAAGGTTAAGGTGTTCAGCGGGTTGAGAAAAAAAAATTTCTCAATATACTTGCCTGCCAATAGAAGAATAATGATAATTGGATAAAGCACTTTGTGCGAAGGTATAAGAGGATTAATGTCAGATCCAGTTTTACAATAAGTCTCTATTCTTTTTCTATGTATATAAATTCTTACAATTTTGAAAGTTTGCTTCATTTCCCCTAATATTTTGATCATATCATTTGACTGGTTTTCACTTCTTGGGTTGAATATGTGAACTATTTGCAAAAGATTTATACTAATTAAAAGTATATATGAGTCCTAGGTCAATATCGGAACCAAAAAAATATTCAAATTAGAAGGAGATATCTTATAATGCTACTGAGTTGTTCTCAGAAACAAAATATCCAAGTTCACACATTTGCTTTAACAACATATGCAAGATTAAACGAGCTTTATTTAGTTAGACATTTGATTTCAACGAGGTGATCTAGGTCACAATAGAGAAGGTGATGAAAAACTCAATTCTTATTATTTTATGGTTGAAGAAACTATGAGAGCATTTATATATTAAACTTGAGATATAAGATGGAGGGGCTATATTTTTATTGTCAAAAGTTGTATGGTGATTGGGATGAAGAACACATTGATATCATCAAACAATTATGGCATGATTTGTTTAATAATATCAACTAAGATTGGACAAAGATCATGATCGTAGTAGTTCAGTATGAGCTTCAACTTCAACTTTATATGACTAATGCAAGTCCCAAATTTACATAATTAATCAAAGAAAAAAAGGCTAGAACTTCTTATAGTAGGGTGCAGTTAGACAATTATTTGGAGGCAAGTATTCTGATCAAAGTTGAAAATGTATAGTTTGATGTATTGATATGGTGGAAGACATATAGAAGTACTTTTTTGATCATGCAAGCAATTGCATGAGACCTCTTAGCAATTCTACTATCTTATATTGCTTCATACTCTACTTTTAATACTAGTGGTCAAATACTTAGTCCTCTTCATGCTTAAATTTATCTTAATGTTGTGAAAGCTCATATGTATGCCCGAAGTTAGCTAGATTATAAAAATATTCTGGGTAAACTCTATTCTTTATTATATATTAGTTTTGTTTACCTTAATAATTTTGACAATCATATATTATATTATCTTTTTTATATTGACACATTACAAAGACCAGTTTTCTAATTGAAAAATTCTTCAAACAAATATTTGATGGTGAACGTATATTTAATTGTTAATAATCATGTATTGAATATTCATTTAATACAATTGTTGCACAATTAAGTATAATTTACATAATAATATTCCTATATGTAGATAAAGTGGTGAGAACTATTAACAATCCTAATTATAACGATTAGCTAGCCCCTTTTCTCTAATGTAGGTTTGTTTTCTTTAATCTTTACTTTTGGATTTACTATTTTTCTCACTTGATTGCTTTAGTTTTTTACATTTGAAGATATAAATTTTTACTACATGTATGGTTTTTGCAGGTTAACAAAAGAACTATAGATTGTTGTCTCTACCCGTTAGCTCTTCAGTCTCCAACTATAATTGATAATTCCTTTTTGGATGTTTTTTTTTCATTTGGATAATAATAGCACTATGATAATTTTTTGTTTTGAAAATATAATGATTTTGATGATAGTACCGTGAGACTTATTATATAGACAGATTCATGAATTGGTATTATTCTTCCATCTTTTAAAAGGACCAAACACTATTTTATTTGTAAACTTAGATAAGCGGATAGGAATTAATAACAAAAAGAGATAATAGTTTAAAGTGACATTAATTTTTAAAAATTAAGTAAATAGATTTTAATTGTTTTTTGTCAAAAGCAAGACATTGAACTTAGCAATATCAATTTAATAAAAAAATAAAATAAATATGAATTATTTATTAAAGTTCAGACAGTTTAACAAAAATAAGCAAATTAGAAGATTTAAGACTATCTTAAAAAAAATTGAACTTAAGGCCTATAATATTAGGCTTCTTTAAAAAAATGAATGAGTTACAAAGCACTTTTTTATATAAAAATAACACGTTAATTTTTTTGATGAATATGAGTTTTAGGATATCAAAGTATGTTATAAAATTTTACTTTTAACAAGCATATTTACTAATTGATATAGTATGTTTTTATTATATATTTTAAATTTATATAAAGAATTTCATTAATATATCCAAAAAATATGTTATAGTATCCGTATTATTTATAAGTTATGTAAGAAATAAATAATATTTGTACCGCATATTATCTGTTAGTTTCAATTGTTTAAAATTTGGATGAAATCTTTTAATAAAAATTATTTAATAAAAATTTAAATTTAATAATTGAAAATTAAAAGAACCTTACCCCAGTAAGATCAAGCTTGGGCTTAGGCCCTTGCTCTTGAGCCCAATATCTGAAATTTGATTGGACTCAAGCCCAGTCCGAATAATAATTTTCAGGTTGACCTTAGGTTAGGAAGCACAATCCCAACCTAACTCATGGTCAACCCTGACATAAAGGTGTGTTTACAGTAAAGCGTTAATCATTCACCACCCAACAAAAATTCTTACATATTCTATGATATTTAATCATAATATTCACTCACTCAATTGTCTAAATATTGATAACTTTTTCATCCAAAATATGAATGATTATGACATTATATCTACCAGTCATCTTCGTTTGATGAAAATTGATAAATGCCTGGAAGAAATGACTAAGTTGTTACTGCTCCTCTATTATTGCTTCACTTTCATTATCTCCATTTTTTTTTTGTCTTAGATCAGGGTATCTATTGGCGGATCCAGTGACTAGTCCCTTTGCTGACTTGTAAGCACTTCATAGAGTAGGACAGCTGGCCCAAAGATTAAAGGCTGCTTCATACCCAAAGACAAGAATCAAACCCCTAACTTTTAGTTAAGGATGGATGAGTCCCTACTGCTCAACCACACCCCTTGAGTTCCTCCTCCATTTTTCACACACGTGGAATTGTTTCTTCTTTCTTCTTGCATTTATTGCTAGAAGTAAATGCTTCATTACGCTAAAATTACAACCCTTTTGCCTTCGTTTCATCTAACTCAATTAGTAGTCTTTGTCCTCTCCAGTCTGCCTATAAAGGTGCTTTTGAGGGCTTAGGCTTTTATACTTACCCTGAATCTTTAGAGTGTCTGTAAATTCCACGACAATGTCGGAACAATATTTCTTGTTTTTGATAAGATTGTATGTTGAAAACTCTCGAAATTCCATTGATTTATAGGATATTCAGTGTAGCCTTGATAGTCACTTCCCCAAATTGGAACAAATATGGCAAAACGCTGCGGTGGGTGCAAAACAGTGTCATATCACCCTGCTTCTATCAACTAACACTCATCTAAGCTCATTAAACTCTTGTCATGTTTGGTTTGCTACATTGCTATGCTTTAGTTTGATGGAGAAAACAAAACGTGGAATGGTGGCACCCAAATACTTTCTATCAAGTCAATAGTATAAAGCTTTTCGATAAATTATCTGTTTCATATAAAACGACCAAATCTAATATAATAATAACCTTTTGATACTCTATGTTCTGAATACAAGGACCAAACCAGATTTTTTTCATCATACAAAATATTAACCTTTTTTGTTATCACACATTTTGCAAAACTGAAACCAAAACCTCAACGAGGGGCAATGGTAGCTACAGGACAGGGGTGTGCCAGTCTGAATTCTCTACAAAAGCAATATTGACAGGCTGAGCAGCTCCGTCTCTCTGAATTTTACACCTATAGGAACTTCCAACATTCAACAACACATACTGACGCAGACATTTACAGATCAAAATAGAAAAGAAAGGACCCCAGAATAAAAGCGAAAAGAAAAAGATGAAGGGAGAAACATTCTCAATATCACAATACACATGAAAAACAACTTAGCTAGAAGTAATTTACTACTGGAGTTCCTGTTGGAATGCAGGATTATAGACGAAATCATGGCTGATGAAGCCAAAAATAAGTTCTAACCACCAGCACAGTAACAAGTACGGTGTGTGGACATATAAGCAGAGGTTCCAAAGGCATTATGATAATTATCAAAGGTGGTACATCTTTTAGGCCAAAAGGGCTAGCTCCTAATATTTTCACAAATGTACAAAATAAACCCTAATGTTTCGGAGTGTATCCTAAAGTTCATCATACGTTCAAATAAGATCCCAAGGTTTGGAAACCGTTCAGATTGGGCCCCGATGACTGACGTCGTAAGGGCACCGTCAGTCATCTGCTTACGTGGCCCATTAAATGCTGACATGGTTTTCTTTTTTTTTATTTTCCCTAGATGTGGGACCCATAGTTGCTGACATGGGCACGGTGGTGGGTCCCACAACAGGTCCAAAAATATTGCGGCTCATTCCCCCTCAAATGCAGTGTTTTTTGACAGAAACGCTGCATCTCCTTCCTCTTCCCAAACAAGCGTTTGTCCTCTTCCTCTTCCCAAATCCCTCTTACTCACAGACACCACGATACTTCAATCTTCACGGTCTTCTCCCATCTTCTTCTAACACAATCCCATTTTTCTCTTCCTTAATCCCTAATCTCCCATTTCTTCCGACAATCCCTCATCTCAAGCGTCTTCTGTCTTCTTCACTGTGTGTTCTTCCTCAGACGACATTTCATCGTGGGAGGTCATTATTGTCTACCTTTTATGTATTCTGTGGTCCCCTAAATCTGTGTTTGTATCCATTGTTGTTTGGCTCATCGTGGTTTTTTTGCTTTTTTAATATTGTATGTTGTGGTCCCCTATAGTTGTTGTGGTGTTGCATGTAAGTCGTGATCCCCTATGCTTGTTGTGGTGTTGGATGTAAATCGTGGTCTCCTACGGTTGTTGTTGAAGTTGGTGTACCAGTATAGCATCGATGCAATTCTCACCTTCAACATGTTCCATCTAGTAGAAATAAATGTTCACTCTTAAAAATATATTCTTATTAATGCCTCTTGATGATTGTTATTATTGAAAATATCGATAAATTTGTGTCTTGATTTCCTTAACTCTATGCTCATGTTTAGCCTCCATTCAATTGAAATGATTTTGCTTAAAATTTTTAAATTTCCTCTATTCATGTGATCTAATCTCTTTGCTATGATACCCCACTGTTGTGATTAAAGATATATGATAATTCTTTACATAATAAATAAGAAATTGAGAGATTAAAGAGAGAAAAGAAAAGTTAATGATTATATTCCTCCAACTTTTTAACTAACTTCCTCAACTAGCCATTACACTCAATTCCCTTATTCCCTATGCTTCTATGAAACATGAATTCTTATAGGTGTTCATTAAAAGCTTACAAAAACATAACTCTTATTATTATCTTCTTTCGGATTATGTTGTTTTCCCCTCATCTCTTGCAAGAATGATGAAAAAGAGGAATAACACACATCAAAATTTAGAAATTAACAAAGTTGTTATTTTGTTTAAATATTAAATAAATTAAGGTTTAAGTGTTAGTTTATCTTAATTATATAATATGGGACATATGCACTAGGAACCCTTGGAAATGAGTTTATATCCTGTATCTCTAGTATTGAAGTGTCTTGAAAAATATTCCCTACTTACTCACCAGATGTTAGATTAAAATCCCTAACCACACCTTACTAGCTATTTGGCCCTTAGTTAACAAAAATAGGTGGGTATTTTCTCACCTATCACCTAATCTGACACCCTTTTCATTTTTAGAAAGGAAAAATAATCAACTTGAAACTTTCATTCCCTCTCTGCCTTCTCAACCTAAAACTTTCATCTCTAAGTTGGGTAATTTCCCATTTCCATAAAGTGCTTTAGGCATGAAGGAATGATAACATAATCACCTCACTAAGGGTAGAGGATTGTATTGCTATTTGTAACCAATCTCGGGAACATGCATTGGAATATTTAAATGTATGTTTTTTGGTGAGGCATCCATTATATTGTTGATAATATCATTTAAATGTATGCTTTTTGGTGATACACTTGATTTTATAAATTTGTTTTGAACACATACATGATAGATAAACATGGAAGCATAAGGTTGTTTTATGGTGGAAAGTTTGTTGAAGAGCCAGGTTAAAATATGTTGATGGGGAATCAAGCATTTTTGATAAAGTAGACCTGGATTTTGTTAGCTATAGGCAAATATGTGAGATGGGGAAGGAATTAGGATACCTTCAAGTCAATAAGGCCTAGTACAGAGAACCTGGCTTTGAGTTTAGTGAGTCTTTGAAGTTGATTGAGTCAAATGAAAGTTATCTCCAGCTTATCAATCTGATGAAAATTCACGAAAGGATTGATGTATATGTAACTCATATGATCAATATCCCATCATTTGTACCTGAGGTATTGCCTATATCGGGAGGAGCAGATGGAGATGGGGAGGGAGATGAGGGAAGTTCTGGAGCCACAGAGGGTGAGGAGGAAAGTAGTGAGGAGGTAAGAAGTGGAGCCACAAAAGGTGTTAATACTGAAGGTGTTAGTTTAGGAGTTGATGCAGAGGTGGACGATGATGATGATGAGGATGACGATGGTTTCATACATGTTGAAATTCCCGATGACCACAAACCAGTTGAAATTGAGTCGACAAATTTTGGTAGTTCTATTGGTAGTGATCAATATCCTAACGGAGAAGAGCCTAGTGAGGCGTTGCAAAGACCAAGTAGTACTATAAGGCACAATCCATCCGATGTTGAACCAAATTGGAGATTGGAAATGGAGTTTGACCCTGCAAAAGATTTTAAAGAGTCTGTTGTGAATTATGCAGTGTGGACAGGCTACAATGTAAAGTTTAAGAAAAGTGAAAGACATAGGATGAGAGTGAGATGTATTGAGCGATGCCGTCGGCAGTTGTATGTCATTTGTCACAAGAATGATGGGTGCTTTAAAGTGGGGACATATGATGATGAGCATAGGTATTTTACGACTAACAAACCAAAATTGGATTCCGCTAAGTTCCTAATGAGACATTTTAGGGACAGAATGCTTGAGAAGCCTAGTATCTCGACGGCGAAGATGGTCGAAGAATGTCGAGAAAAGCTCAATATATCTATCAACTCAAGTATGTGTAGAGCTGCCAAAAGGAGATTGAGAAAAGAAAGGGCAAGTGATTATGTGAATGAGTATGCGAAACTACAAGGATACGCTCATGAGTTGAGGAATAATAACCCTGGATTAACAATTGAGTTAAAGCTAGATAGAAATCAAGAAACTAGTTTGTTACAGGTATGCAACTATTTAAGTTTTACATGTTATTGACAATGATGATTAAAACATGAAGTTGTCTATGAAGCTTATTCATTAATTCATGCATCTTTATCTCTTTTTTGTAGTTCAAAAGATTATACATATGCTTTGATGCGATGAAAAGAGGATGGAGGCATTTGAGACCCATTTTTGGTATTGATGGTTGTTTTTTGAAGACTAAATTCCGATGTCAACTATTGAGTGCAGTTGAGAGGGATGGGGATGGAGTTATGTATCCGTTGGCATGGGTAGTTGTAAAGGTAGAGAACACTGATTCGTGGACCTAGTTTATGAGTTTGTTGACTTTGAACTTGGAGTTGGGTAGTGGTGAACGACTAACGATAATATCAGATATGCAGAAGGTATTTTTTTTCATTGATTAATGAACATATTATATTGTATCAACTATATATTAACTTTATCTATTCCATTGTTATAGGGATTGATTAGAGCAGTGGAAAACACAATCCCATGCCACTCATCGTATGTGTGCACGTCACATATACCATAATTGGCATATGAACTTCAAAGGAAAAGACTTGCGAAAGCAATTTTGGAATTGCGCTTGGTCAACATACGTGGAAGATTTTAACGAGCAGCTGAAAAGGTTGGACAAAATCACACCTAGATGTGCATCATCATTGCTCGAATATCCGAAGAAGAGATGGGCATGATATTACCAGTCATTTGAATCCAAATGTCCAGTTGATAACAACATGAGTGAAACATTCAATGGATGGATACTGCCAGCTAGAGGATAGGCCAATTATAAGCACGCTAGAAACAATCAAAATTAAGGTGATGAAGAGGCATGCAGAGAGGAGACAATTTGCACATGGCTAGAAATTAGAAGTTGCACCCAGGGTTGTCAAGAAATTATCATATATCTTTAATCACAACAGTGGGGTATCATAGCAAAGAGATTATTAGATCACATGAATAGAGGAAATTTGAAAATATTAAGCAAAATCATTTCAATTGAATGGAGGCTAAACATGAGCATGGAATTAAGGAAATCAAGACATAGATTTGTCGATATTTTTAATAATAACAATCATCAAGAGGCATTAATAAGAATATTTTTTAAGAGTGAACATTTATCCAACACCATAACAAGCATAGGGGACCACGACTTACATGCAACACCACAACAACCATAGGGAACCACAACATACAATATTAGCAAAAAAGCCACAAGGAGGCAGACAACAATGGACACAAACACACAGATTTAGGGGACCACATAAAACATAAAAGGCAGACATTAATGACCTACCACGATAAAATGTCGTCTGAGAAAGAACACATACTGAAGAAGACAAAAGACACGCGAGATGAGGGATTGTATCGGAAGAAAATGGGAGATTAGGGATTAGGGAATAAGGAAGAGGAAAATGGGATCGTGTCAGAAGAAGATGGGAGAAGACCATTGAAGCGTGGTGATGTCTGTGAGTAAGAGGGACTATAGAATTTGGGATTTGGGAAGAGGAAGAGGACAAACGTTGCATTCAGGAAGAGGAAGGAGATGCAGCATTTTTGGACCTGATGTGGGACCCACCACCATGCCCACGTCAACAACGATGGGTCCCACATCTAAGGAAAATAAAAAAAAAAGAAAATCATGTCAGCATTTAATGAGCCACATAAGCAGATGACTGACGGTGCCCTTACAGCGTCAGTGGTCGGAGCCCAATCTGAACGGTTTCCAAGCCTTAGGGTCTTATTTGAATGTATGATAAACTTTAGAATTCAATTTGAACACTCTGAAACGTTAGGGTCTATTTTGTACATTCGTGAAAACGTTAGGGGCTAATTAGCCCTTTTGGCCCTTTTAATTACCTAAAACCTTTAACAGCAAAAGACCATTCCATGCACAATCAGAATGCAAATATTTCCAAGTTGGCTATTTCCGCTTTAGATTAACAAGCAAACATGCTCAAAACTGAAAAAATGGGAAGAGAAAGAAACAAAGGCAAGCTTGTAACCGACCTATTGCATTGTGACCTTGATGCATAGTTTTGATTGTTGCAATTTGTACACACCCAATCTCCATTCCGCCAATGTTTTGCTCTGAAAAGCAACACAATGAATAATTGAAGAACACTCTATGAGCAACTTTTGCAATAAAAACAATGTTAGCTCACTCTTTATCTCATTATTAAGGTCGCTTCACTAGGAAGCATATATAGCATACCATACCCTTTTCCAAGCAGTGTAGGCTTTGATACTTGCTGAAGATATTGCAAAGGTGCTTGCCAAGATGGTGCCACATTTGTGCTAATGCTATGATAGGGAGCATAGACTTCTGGTCTTAAGTCAATGGTAGTCCCAACCATTTGACTGGATAATGGATATGCTTGCTGCTGCAAATTTGCCTGCAAGTTCAAGAAAGAAATGGATGGAACTAAAAATAAGATGGAAGGATTGTGAAATTTACACAAGACACTGCACTCCAAAGGATTTCCTTACGTTTCCAGAATTTAGTCTCTTGTTCTCACAATCATAAGCAAACTCTTCTGATGCTAACCGCTTCGTTCCAATAGCTTCAAGCCAGAATGAAGCACAAATAAATTACTCAAGATGGCACTTGAAAAGTACATGATATGCTGTATAAGTGCTGTGCAAATTTAATAAAACAGAAAGATGCACAAGCAATTGGGAACATTATAGAAATTCTCTAACCAACAACAAAAGTAACAAACTCTCTGATCATGGACAACTGGCTGATCAAAAGAGAAATTCTAGAGATAGGCAGTGCAGCCTCCACATGTTCAAGTTCAATTGTCCGGATAGGATCAAGGAGCACATGTCACTATTATGATTGCCCCACAGCCCAAAATCACACTATTAACAAAGCATTTACCAAAAGACTTGCTGGATATAGCATAGCACATGAAGCACAGTATGCTACACTAGTATGAGATCAACTACAAAGAAGACTGAAAAAATATATAAATAAAGCAGCTTTCCCCTGCCCACCATATAGAAATAACAAGTAGGCACAATGCTAAATGATCTATAAAGGGTATCTGCATTAAGATTAAAGTGTTACCTGGAGGCATAGAAGCATTGCAGCTTTTACACTGGAAACCCAGTGGCAAACACATCAGAAAACAAATAACTTTGTAAAGATTACGATTAGACTAAATAAATTTTCAGGGAACTTCAACATACTTGTGCACGTGATGCATAATTATGGAATCCACAAGTGCACATCCAGTCACCATTCCGCCATCCTTTTGGAACTGGAGCAGATTGATTTGAAGGGTTTACATATGGAAGGCCAGAAATTTGGTTTCCACTTAAAGGCCAAATGGAAGCTGACTGAACTCCATAGTTACCACCTCCTCCAGTAGGCCGGCTGGAAGTCAAAGGGAGCAGCTGTAGGGAAGTACCATTGGTTGCTAACCCAATGTTAATGTTTTCTTCTGCTCCCCCTGGGGCCCTGGCAAAATAATGCGAATAAGTTGGGGGGGAAACTCCAGGCATTGCAATTGCTGGCATTGCTGCTACCTCCTTTGGTTGTCCACACTTTTTGCATTTTTCTCTTGATGCATAGTTGTTGTTAGTGCAACCTATCGGCCCATGGCAAATACACGCAACCCAAATGCAGCCATGAAGATGGAAAGGAAGCCATATATACGCACACCAACCAAACCATCCCATACCAAAAAACACAAACAGCTTAACCTAATTGATAATAAATGCTCCATCCAAATTGGAAATTTGAAGGCACATATGAAGAAGAAAGATGCACTAAAATTAAAAACCTGATGACATTGCTGTATCAAAAAAAGAATACGAAGTTCAGAAAATTAATAAATGGTCCGGTTAACACTTGCATAAATCCCAATATCAAAAGCCTCGCCAAACTTTGGTTCTAGCTAGTTATCTACAACAATATGTTCCAAGTTTCATACCACACAAACCTCTAAATCAGGAAAAAGCTCGAAGCTTGTTGGCACCGCATAACACATTTATCAGGCCTCAAAAGCAAAGACAAAACTAACCCTCAGCCACTACAAGTCTACAACCTATTATAAACCTGAAACCGTCCACAACAGTGACATATGATATGCCAAAGCATTCCCAGAAAACCCCAAAAGCCAAGATTCAATATTTGCCATGCAAATACATCCATATTAACCAAAACATACTCATGCGCATGCATAGCGAATAAGAGATTGGTGGGGACGGCTAACCAGCGCAAACCCAATCGCCGATGCGAGGAAGCCACTTGGAATCTCGAGGGGTTTTGGCATCTACGAGAAGGCGAGGCTGTTTGCATCTATTACAAAACGATCTAAATGCATAGTTCCTGTTCTTGCATCCAATGCATTCCCAATCACCTTCTCTTCCTTCTCCCATCTTATTGCTCCTCTATTCTTTCTCTCAGAGTCCCTTTTTGTTCGTCAATTTCAAGTAAGCAAGAATATGGAACTAAATTCTTGACAAAGATTCGGTCTTTTTCAAGTTCCAGAGAATTTTGTATCTATATATATATCTCGGAGCTCTCTGGCAATGAGCAAACAATAAGGAAGGCGGCGGTTCGCAGCAGGTTGAGGATTCCGTACGTGTGTCTAGATGAGGATTTCGTGGACTTTCAGGATAGTGAAAAGGCCCTTTAAAGATGGGCTATATCATTAAGCTATAAGAGCCCTGAAATGGATTCGTAGCATTATTGCTAAACGTGCGACTAAAATTTACGCGGCTTCAAAATTTCTACAAGAAACAAAAATTACTTTAGTCATGACAATGGAATAGTAAATATTTGGTTTTTAACACCTTCTCTTTGTAGTATTGTGTATTGAAACTGAAAAGTGAAAACTGGAGGATTTTGATACGATTCATTAGCTATTAACAAGTCAATTGCAAAAGAACAATGCAGAAAGTGGCTGAATACAACAAGGCACACGGTATAGATGTATGATGTATTTAATCCAGTTCACAAAGGCAAGAAGAGCTCTTCTTGGATAGTCCATAGTAACCATATTTGAGGACCAAGTTACCTGGCTAAGAGGCCCCGTCTGATGAAGAACCACTGCCTATCTATGCCATGATCAAAATTGGAATGAGTTGATACTAAAGTATATTTACAAGTAAAGAAGCAAAGTTTGATGCAAGTTTTGTGATATCGCCTATGACAAGGACTGTGGCACAGAAGAGTTTGTCAGCAAGGCAGAAAGGAGACCAACAAGGAGTGCACTGTTGTAAGTGGTTGGTTCACCTTGAAGTGAGTTGTTTCGGATGTCATTATAGGTCTCATTTCGGGAAGGCCCGCCTACTAGTGCTCCGACAGCTAAATTTGGGTTCCGATCTGTCGTGTAAAGCCAAATAAATCCATCGCTGCAACCTGTGGTGGCATCAAGAGGAATCGAAGATCCCCTGTGGTGTATGTGCTGCGGGTAGAAACTTTCATAACCAACAAGATAGCTCATCTTCATTGGATTATTTCCTAAAATGTAATCCGCCTGAGGCAATACCAAGTTAGCACTATCAGCGATGCATAAGACTGAGGAACGTTCTAATATAAAGTGCAAGCTGGATAAGTGCTTATGACATAAAATTCTTCAGAGAAATGTATGAAGCAAGAAGTTCAATCCTGTCGAAAATTTGTTGTAAAGAAGCACAGGCACTTTCTGTCCTAAAAAGGACATTTACTTCAAGAAAATCGACAGGTTGCAAAAACACCAGGTCTCAATGTTCCCCTCCTCCTTATATAACATACAAACTAGCGCAAGGTTTTAATTTTCTGTGATTGCTATAGAGGGAAATTGCAGTCCACAGTTACCATGTTTGTAATTTCTGTAATATACTGCAACTGCACTGTTACTTGCCATTATCCTTTTTATCATCATAGCTTGTAGAAGAAACCAATATAATCATTGTGCTTTAATTTGCAACAGAAAAGTAGGAATTACAGGAGTAGTTGTAAAATCAAAGTAAACAGTTGCATACCTGGGAAATGGCAAATTTCCTAAGATCAGCAGGCTTGTAGTAATTTCCATCACAATAAAGAGTTGAAACCTGTGAGGCTTTCATGTAATCACCAAATAGGACAGCTAAGAATGCAGAGGCCACAGCATACTGCAAAGGATTCGATTCTAAGACCCATATCAGGCCACCTGCATTAACACAGTTTTCAGTTCAGAATTCAAGGTCTCGCAATACATTCTAACAGAAGTGCGAGGGCTACGATGCATTAACCTGCCAAAGTTTCTAGTCAAGTACAAAATTCAAACGTGATAAGGATTGCAGGTAAAGCGGTAAAGGTATAAGGAAGATAGCCAGCTCAGGTTCTTTTTCCCATCAGGAACCTTCATCAGGAGAAAGAATCCAGACAATTAATGGCCTCTATTGATCAAAATGATGCCAGTTAAAAAAATACCATATCATAGGAGATTCTTTTTGCATTCTACAAATGATCGCAAATTTCCCAGATGCCAAACTCTAGGTTTCTGTACCTCATAGCAGGTCGTATCCTAATTCCTTCTATACCTAGTTATTGGCAAGCATAAACGAAATACATCACATAGGCAGTCTTCCTAATTAAGCAAGTGCTTTACTGTCCCATCCAAGTTTTATTTAACGATCTCTATTATTTCAATAGCCAGCTGGGAATTCTGCATGTACACTGCTGAAATGGTTCTGAATAAGCATAAAATTAGTAGAACATAATTACTTTCTGTTCTGCTAGAAGTGACTGTTGGTGAATCTGGAAGGAGCTGACACATGAAGTCCTTGGCTGTTTTCCAGTACCTCTGAAGGTACATATTTTCTTCAGATGGCATTCCTTCTTCCCCCAAGATGTCTAACCTGGCAAACAGAACCTGCTTCAAAGTCGATCGTGTATCAGCTGTTGGTTTTTCTGCTTTTGTCTTGAGCAATAAGTTTGGGAAAATATGGAAAAGCATCCCTGGTGTTACTATAAAGAGCACTTTTGGTTTTCATTCAACAGGTACAAACTTCAATTAAAGATATAAATCTCTAGCCAAAATGTACGTAAACCTGAACTCCAGCATGCTTGTCATCCCAACTGAACCAAGAAGGATTGTCCCAGTTAGCAAATTCAGATCCATGAAGATCGGTCGCAAACTTGAGGTACAACTGGTCTTTAGTTGCAAGATAAAGCCAGGTGGCAGCCCACAAGAGTTCATCCCCATAAGCTGTGGAGTTGTAATATTTCTGTACTTGGGGGATGCTGACGCTGTAGGAACGTCGATATGTATCTGCAAATGAAAAAAGTTGCTGGGCATGCAAAATGAGCAAATCAGAGTAGGAAGAATCGATTTTCTTGAAAACAAGAGAAGCTGACGCCATAGCGGCTGCCGTTTCTGCTGCAACTTCTGTTCCAGGGAAAGATGCGTTAACTTGTGTGGCTGGCCTTGCTTCTGACATGGTTTCTGGTCTTACCCAACAATTGTGGTCTATTTCAGGATCACCCACCTTCAAAGAAAGAAATCATAGTTAATAGACTAATGATCACCTGACCTTGAAAATTTTTATTGAAACCTAAAAGAAGGGAAGCAACCTGGACATAAAGCACATTAGCAGAAGGATGGGCATTGATGAGAAAATCAGTGATCCACTTGAGTGAATCCTGAGCATACCCCAGTTGCTTCACTGCATTCATGTTGTGTCCATATTCAAGAATTGCCCAGGACAACACAGTTGCAGTGAAAGCCATAGGGAATCCAAACTTTACAAGATCCCCGGCATCATACATTCCTTTTGTCAAATCCAAGTTAACTTCACTGCCATCTTGTAGCCCTGAGTCCCCTCTCCAAGCAATCCTGTTGTTCACCAACTTTCCAGCTGCAACAACAAAACTTGGTTCCGTTACATCTCACATATATCCTAAGCCAGACAGACCAGCTAATAGGAATTACAATTGACGAGATTTTCTTGGTACATTGGAAAGCAAGCAACTTACATTTTTGAACATCGAAGAATTGCAAAGCAATTTCGAGAGCATCAGCGTATTTCTTATCAATTTCTCCATGGTGATGTCCTGGAGCTGGATCTTTTTTCTTCCAATGGCTCCAGTCTTTAAAAAGAGTAACTAAAGCTGCTACCACAACTAGAAATCCAATCCCGAACACTATCAACAACCAACCCCATCGCTTTGTTTTTCCATTTTCTTCCTCTTGACCTTTCATTCTCGATCTTTTCTCTCAGAAACTAGAAATCCAAGCACCAGCACTGTCAACAACCTAGCAAGAAATGAACGTCCAACTTAGTAAACAAAGCCATTAAAACTTGCATGAGCATCAGCTTACTAGAACTGGAGCAAGGAAACTCGCAATTCTCAGTTATTATGTATCTGATCATTTTTAGACTGTATAAATTCAGCCCCTTTACGATAATAACTAACCAACAAACCGATACGGGTTTATCTTAAGGTTGCATGGAAATCCGGTGGATTCCTTCACCATATTATAAACGTTGGAGTTCATGATTTTTGAGGTCAATTCAGATTATTTACATTAAATCGACGGTCGAGATGTCAACCAAACCTTGTGCGGCTATCTTAGTAAGTCCATCCAAGAGCAGAGACAGTGCAGGGCCGGCTTGTTCTTAACGCTGGAAGAAGGTAGGAAGGAAAGAGATACTGCAGGGTTTTGTCGTCTTGAATGCAGCTGATTTACCGAATATTTTATTGTCTCTCCTATTAAACTCTTGTGGGCTAATGCAATGCAACTACTCCAAAGTAAGTCGCTTTGTTCGGAGATACTCTCAAAGTGAAATGTCTCATGTCCTGTGCCATTTTAGCTTTCTAGATGGTTATAGTCTCAAGTAAAATGGCTGTTGTTCTGTACCATTTTAGCTTTCTAGATGGTTACCGTCGGAAAACAGGTGGAAGAACATTACTTATTCATTAGTATGGTTAGAAATTTTACGCAAAAAATGGACAATAATTAATTGAAATTTAACATTTTTAATAATTTATGGTTAAGTTACATAATTTGATCCGGATAAAGATAATAAAGTAGCCTGATAAATGATATGGATTAATGGGCCGAAATTCAGGAAGAAAATGGACTTCGATCAATATAGACCAGACTCATATTGAGCATGTGATGGAGATGTCCGATATGGATATTATATAAAGAAGATTAAGGTTTTATGTAGTTGTTGTAGCAAATCGTGAACGTAAAGATACTCTGACCCATTCAGAGGTTCACGTATATAGAAAACTACATAAAGGCTTTAACGCGTCCCGACGAGTAAGTCTCGTAAAGGTGGCAGTGGATTCGCTCTCGTTTCAACCTCCGAAAGTTCATTTGAAATTATGGAATTGAAATTAGATATTTTCCGCATTTCTTCGTTTATTTACGTTTCACGTTTGATCATGGACACATACTAAGGCTTATAATAGTATCAGAGCTATTATATGATTAGGTGGTTAAAAACGAAGTTTTTTCAGTTTTTTTCCATAAGGTTTTCAGAGAATAAAATTCCATTTTTTTTTTCAATT
>JANKOD010000191.1:18460091-18475112 GCA_026284645.1 Erythroxylum acuminatum
ATGAGAGCCATCCAAAACTATGATCTCTTGTTAGAACGATAAGCTCTCTTTTTATAGAACGATAAGCTCTCTTTTTATAGAACGATAAGCTCTCTTTTTAAGATCATAGTTATGGTTGGGGTGAGCGGGGCCTCTGTTGCTGCTATGCTAGTGGGAGAGGGGAGTGTTGAGGCGGGAGGTGTAGTGATTCAATTGTGATACATAATCATTTGTTTTTGTTTATGCAATTTTACGTTCCTGAAACGGATCTTAAAAAAATTTTTTTATTTCTCCTTTGAATTACTCAATTATATATGAATTTCATTTCGCACCGGAAACTATTCTAGGAGAAGTTCGAATCCGTTCCGTTCGGATATTGATCGGTCTTGGTTTGACATGGTTTACGCGTTACTGGTTCCCGGAAGAGTTAATATCTCTATTAGCTAAACCCTTTCTTACCCTGTCTCTGGACTCGTATTTTGTTTGTACACAATCAACGGAGGCCCCCCCGACATATGTTGCAACGTCTTCAATAGCATGCTCTTACTTCGTCTTTCCTTTAATAAGTCATCAAATTTGGTGCTTTTTGATCCCCAGTTGCTATGGGGAACAAAGGACGAAATACAATCGATTCCTCTATTTAAGTGGTTCTCGCTTCTCCTTGTTCCTGCTCCTAACTCCTCCCCGGGTAGTTCCCCAAGTTTGGCACTTTCCATACTTCGTGGGTGCAACATCAACAAATTCGCTCATGATCCAGTTACAACCTAAGATCTATGACTATATTATGTTAACTGTTCGTATTTCGTTCATTCCATCGGTATGCTCCCAGGTACCTTTAATTGTGATCTGTTTGCCAGAACCGAAGGGTCTTTCTGTGGAAACCTCCACGAACAATCGTCGTTTTTTGATGGTTTTTCCGCTTCTCACAGCTGCTCTTTTCACACCTACGGATATCTGGTGCCAAATCGTCGCCCGTTTCCTTATTTCTTTGATAATAGAGTTGGCTATCTTTGTGGCATCGATTGTACAAGTTCGTGAAAAGGGCTGGACGAGTGGAATGAGGGAGAGCGGCTCGATCGACAAAAAAGAAGAGTAGCCCCCTAGAACCTGGCAAAGTAACTATCAATGAATTCCCGAGCTATTTTCAACCAACATATGCGATTCATTCCGCTCCTAAGGTCAGGATGATTGGTGAGAGGCGAATGAATGGATTTTCACTCGTTGGTTCATTAGGAGAGATTCATTTATACAGGGGTTGCTACAACTGCTTTACACCAATCTTAGTTCCCTTGTTCCATTTCGAACGTATAACATGGATTGCTCCTCTATTCCGAAAACATGAAAAAATCCTCTACCGCCTGAAATGGGGATTTCAAATAAGGTTGGGCTTCAGCTCAGTAGCTCAGTGGTAGAGCGGTCGGTTGTTAACTGACTGGTCGTAGGTTCGAATCCTACTTGAGAATCTTTCCCTTCGCCGTCCTTGGTGAGTCCGGTTGTCTGTGCTACGTTATTCTTAGATCCAGCGAAATCATTGGTTTCAGAGTCCACTGTCTTTGTCTTTGTTGTCTAAATGAACACAAACCCGATTTGAAAACTTTTTTGTTTATACAATAATATAAAATCAAAGCCTCTTTTGTCAATCCGGGGCAATACGAGTGGCATAAACTCTTTATTATAAACGGGCTTTCGATACTGTTTGAAAGATCAGCTCTTGCGGAAGGAAGACTTGTTGGGGTGGGTTACAAGGGCTCGAAGGAGAAGCTTTGGCTTGATCAGTCAGCTCTGAACTCACTTGATTGAAAGTCCAAGATCGGCTGTGGAAGAGAAGAAAAGGAGTAAGCACATGTCCAAGTCGAATCTCCTGTCTTAGTAAGAGTGTTCATAGGCCCAGCAGGCATTTCACTCGGGAAGGAAGCCATTCAGCTGTAGTCAATAGAAGAGTTGTCTTATATCCCTCATCTCATTCCGAAGGAAAGGTCAGCTTGGCGAACTCTCGGGAAGGCTTTGAAGGGGGACTTTGGAATCGAACTCGATGTGCACCAGTAAAAGGGGCGCTTCTGCTAGGTGGGGTCAGTCCATATTCCGGAAAAAGACTGTCCAGTCGCTCGGAAATCTTGTCGATGAGCGCGTTTTCAACGGTATCCTAGACTTTATCTTGGTAATTATCGTGAGTTAAGTTTCGCATTCGCGACAGGCGCCAGGTTGAAACGATCCAAATACTAGCGGGCAGCATTAGAGTCGTAGCAAGCGAAAGGAGATAGTTTAGCGTTTCTGTATTCATACTTCGTTAATAATTTCTTCCTGTATTTCGTACGACCAGCGCGGTTGTTCCTATTTCATTTGATTTTTCTGAAAACAAGCACTAAGTTACTTACGGAATCTCAAATCTCTTCTCTCTCTGAATTGATATTTTGATCACCCTCGTTGTACTTACTCTTTCGCAGGATCACACTTCAGCACCAACTTGCCTCACTGCACACTTGATATATATATATATCTATCTTTCTTCTTTATCAGCCGCATGCTATCGGCGCTATATGCACACCGCCAAAGCGAGATTCTCTTTCGAAAGTGAGATCACCATCGGCTTGTTGAAAGAGGTCCTAAAAGCAATTATTTATATACGATAGCACTCGCCATGGATGATACGATTACCTTTCTTGCTCGTCTCTTGATTGAAATTGAAATGGATTTGGCTGCCTCGCTTTGACTGTTCACCATATGTGTATCGTATCGACCCTATATCATACGTACAAGAAATTCTCCCTTCTCCCCATATCACTCATTCACATGCCATATCATTGTTCGCCCTACCAATATTCTGATTTAAGACAGATCGCTTCCCTCAGTCAGTGGGAGGCCTAGTCGATGTAGGCCCTCAAACCAAACGGCGGGCAGCCCAGTCGAAGGAGTAGTTCACTTACCTGTTAGTACATAGACTATACTCATACCCATATTACTACGATACGGATGTGTTCACCCTATCTTGCTTTCACGGCGAACGACCTGGAACCAAAGAGCCAATACACCAACAACCAAGGAACGGGAGTGGAGTCAAGGTTACAAAGTTTCCATCATCAATCACCGCGAGTAGAAAGCCTTGGTCAAACCCCCCACTCGCTATCGGCGTTTGAATGGAACATATTTACAATTTTTACCAAGTGAGCTTGCTTGGGGGGGGGCGAAGCCAGATACTTGTACGGAGATGAGATTGATGCTCCGCTCGCCCTCTTATCGCCACTTTATCCTCTATACAACACCTACCCCTTCGCCGAAGCTTCTGGTTCTTTCTTTCAAGACCACTCTCTATGTTCGTATAAATAAGGGAATGTACCTCTTGCAGGGAGTCTTTGGTCCGCGAATGCCTATTAGATAGAGTAGAGCACCAGCTCATTCCCTTCGCTCCGCTCTCGCTAAGTCGGATTGGTTTGGAAGGCGAGTGGATTAATCCTCGGGTTGGTTGAATTGCTTTGGCTTGCCTTCCTGCCTAACTAAATCAAATCCATTCTTTGGCTTGCGTGCCTACCTAGCTCGAGTTCCACTATTCGAGTGCCTAAGGTGAGTTTCCAAGGGGTTGGTTTCAATTGGAGATATTCCTCTTTTTAGGCAAGTCAAGGCTTGGTTATCAAAACTTTAAAGAATTCGGGGCGTCAAGCCTCAATACTGAATTCAGTGTCCAATCTACCGTCAATCGATTTTCCTGCGCTTTCTATTTAAGCTAACCCCCAGGTGAAATCTGGAGATGGGCACCTATTATCATATGGATCTGGCATATCGTCTGGGTACGCTGGTTCATCAGGGGCTGGTTAATCTGCTGAATCTGGTCTGGTCGAATCCAGTACTGGCTCTTCCTTCGCTTGGCACGCTTTCTAATCATTCCTCCAGGGGATAAGAACCTTATCGATGCGATGTTGATTGAGAAATCAACCTCGGAGTTGAAAGGGTTGGTGTGGCCAGAAGTGAGAACTCCTTGAAGCCATTTATCCATCTCTATCAGTTCACTCCTCTTCTTCCAGAGGAGCCCCCATAGAGGAATTTGTTCACGTTCACATAAGGAAGCGAAGCTTAAACAAGACGAATTCTTCAAATGCGGTCCGAAGAAGGGAAGGAAGTGATTTGATTTCAGGAAGGCGCCCTTAACGTCATTCGATGGTGGGGCTGGTCGAGCAAGAGAAAGGAAAGAGGTTCGGGTGGGTGTCATTCATTCATCGAAGGGCGGGAGAGAGAGGCCGATCTCTAAAATGGGATTCGGAGGCGGGTGACTAGTGGTGCGGGGTTGGCCTTTCTTATATTCCCCTTATTACTCTTATTCTTTTTTAAAATAGGGCGAACGCGGGGTTTAACCGAGACACCCAACCCGGAAGATATGCTTTGGAACCTTTGTTTTGAGACACTACAGGGCCAAATTCAAAGTAAGATTCACCAATTAGTGTCGAGTTATTATGGAGACAATTTCATTCTTCCACAAGAACTGACCTTTTCAGAAATTTCCAACCTTATTCATCATAATTCTAGATCCTTGGATCAACTTCTTCTCATTTTTAGGAATCTTTCTGAATTAGGCGTGCAAAGTACAGAATTTCAGCAGGTTATTTCAATTATTCAACAATTTCTTTGATTTTTTGTAGGTCTGGTATGGAAGTTTTGATAGACAGAACTACATGGGCTTGATTCCGTGGTGGAACCGGATATGTAGGCAAGTCCAATACAATAAAAAAAGTTGGACACCAGCCCCACAGGTGTATGCATGAAGTATCAGTAAAGATGAAGTAAGCATGTCCGCAAAGACTACTCGCTCGCTTTAAAAGCAACTCCATTGAGTCCTGTCAGATCGTTAGCTACTTTCTTGAGGCCCTAAGTCTTGTTTTCCCTGGCAGAAATATCTCAATTATGGTTTTTATTGTAACTGAATGCAAGTGATGTAATAGCGTGCTTATATCTCTGTTTGAAGGAGTAAGTATAATAACCAGAGATATGATTCTGAAAGTCTCGTAATAAACTTATGAATGAGAGGTTCCAGTTGTTAACTTGGTACTCTTAATTTTGAGAACCTAGGTAGCAGTTGACACGATCCCAATGTAATGACGTGACTACCTAATCACCCTTCAATAAATAAACGACTTACAGATATGCTAGATATTCATACATGACCATTGCAATCTAATTTCAAGTGGAAAATAAAGTCAAGTTCGGGGGAGAAAAAAGAGTTAAGCAGAGCTGAGATTTGTTAAAATGGTGCATTCAGCTGACATATGAATAGTTCAGATTGCAATTTTAATGAAATGAACGTAAGCTCCATACACGACACATATAGACATTTTTGCACTACATTATCATGGTACTGGTACGAACAAAATCCCCTTGTACAAACAAATAAGCCCATGAAGAATACATTCAATCAGATTATCACAAGACTCACGTCCTAACAACCTAGACATGCTTCAAGGCTACAACGGGAGCAGAACAATCAAAGTATTGAGAACAGCTTCAGTCTGTCTTAACTGTAGTTTATACATAAGCTCCCAATATCCACCAGTTTGACCTGAAAAGGCACATTCAGAAGTTGAGTTCCAAGGACCTATACATCCCTCAGAACCGGCCAACCATTTTTGAGTATGTCGTTGATCTTTGCATCAATCTGCTTTTGAATCTTCAGGGAGCATAACTCTGCAGCATAGCCATTTAATTTTGCCGCCAAACTTGACCTCTCAAGCTCCTCTTGAGGCAAGTTTCCAATGAGTTGAAGTAGAAATGGATTCCTCTTGAGCTCAAATTTCTGTGGAATTGAAATGTTTAAAATTCATCAGCGATTAATTTGCTCTCATCAAATCTTCTATCTGGGCATATCACAGATAAACGCGAGAGTGTGAGAGACTTTGCAACCATCTGTTAATTCTAAGCCCCAGAACTTTTTTGGGCAATTACAACAATTCATATCACAGTTACAAGGACTGTTTTGAAATGCCCACTTAACACAACTATTCTTTCTTCACTTCAGAAGGTTAATGGTCAGTTTCAAAGCTTTCTGACAAAATTTTCAGACTCAGAGAAATTCAACCATGAATTCTTAACCAAAAGCATCAACTTGAAAGCTTATCAGCCTGTAACATTATTTCACAATCCGCAACAAATTACCTCAAACTAAAACCGTCTAATAAGTTCATAAGCACTAGCAAAGACTAAACATGCTATGCAGTGAAGAATATCTTAAAGCAAGCCAACAAATAGAAAAAGAGGTTGAGCATCAATTATAATAGAATTACAAAAACCTGATGTTCTGATTCTGCAGGATAGAATATCCCAAGTGGCTGAATTTGAGTCGTTACTACACTACTCCTCAACCGTAATTGCTCTCTTTCCTTGCTAACTACAGCCAATTTGGACTCCTCAGTTCCATTAGTAAAGATGATAGATCTGCACAAACAAGAAAACTAACTACCAGAGGTCTCAACACAGAAGAAAGACGTAGTGCCCAAAGATGTTTACCTGTATTGGTTGCCAACATCAGGGCCTTGCCCGAACACTTGCCTTGAATCATGACTAGACCAGAAAACCTCTAAAAGTTGCCTGAAACTTATCACCCGTGGGTCATATTCTACCTGCACACCATTGAAAGAACATATCAGACAAGTTCCAAAAATAATTTCACGAATCTAAAGCCTTGATAACGCTACAGACGCAAAGACAAAGAGTCCAAATTAACCAAGCACTTACTGTATATAATCCGAAAGCAATTGGTAAGACCACCTATTTACTCGTAAGCCAAATTTCGAGGAGGGGCTATCTTGTCAGCTTTCTGTTTGAAGTACAAATCTAATGCAGTTCGGTAATTAAGTTGGTTAGATTCATCCGTGTCAAGTTCTAATTTTACTAGGACCTATATCAGATTCACTTGCGTAGGTTGGCTATGGTATTTGAATTACCGATAAAGGCAGTTCATGACATTAGAACATACGCAAGTCAATAGCTTAAGCATTCTAATTCGACCAGTAAACAAGATCGATCTTCTTATAGAAAAAGCAATAACACGTACTTGTTGTCAAAATATTATCAACCACTAAAGAACTAAACTTTTGCGCGAAAATAAAAGAGAAATGCAATCTTGTTAGATAAAGGACCTGTACGGACTCGGCATGGTCACCCAAACTTCTGTATTCCGGGTTGGTCTTGGATCCACCGGCATAACCCGCAGTGGTCCGAACCACGCCGTCCAAGCAGCCAAAGACAGCCTCGGATCTCCAGAAGCTGCCAAGAGCGAAAACTGCCATTTTCAATTGCTGATCGGAGACCTCCCTCGGAGCATTGGAGATCTGATCCGGCATTCGAATGGAGAAGGCGTTGTCGGTCATACCAAGAATGGTGAGTAGAACAACGACGAAGAGACGAGGAAGATGGGCATTTCTTTCTGAGAATGCCATCAGGCTTCGTCTCGGGCAAAGAAGGGTTGTTTGTGGTGGAGCTGATTATGCGGCTTTGACGACGGCTGATTCCGACCGGGTTTGGATTGGAACAGCAACGAGTTGAAGCTTCGTCAAACAAATCTTCTCGATTAGTATTGAGATTTTTAGTGATTCACTTTTTGGTTCCTCTGCTTGCGTAATTTTAAGCTTGCCTAGGAGACGAAAACTGTCCTCTAAGACGAGACGACCAGTCGTTGTGACCAAGGCCAGCCTACTACTGCTGCTTCGCCTGGGCGGGTAGAGCTTGCCTAATCCTACAAGAAACCCTTCCCGTTTCCATCCAAGTGTATAGGAATAGGATAACCCGATATCTAATTTTTTTAATTTCAATTATTAAATTTTTTTTCTCACATAATATTTTAGGAGGATTGAAAGACACTTTTTTTTTTTTGTCTTAGACTAGGATATTCACCGACGGATCTAGTAACTAATTCCCTCGCTAACTTGTAGACACTTCACAAGGTGAGACAGCTGACCCAAGAATTTAAGACTGCTCCATACTTAAAGTCAAGGATCAAAACTCTGATATTTGGTTAAGGATAGATGAGTCCCTGCCACTCAACCACATTCCTTGAATTCAAAATACACTTTTAAATTATTTACATTTACGCTAATTTATGCTTAAATCGTACAGGTCACTTGCGAGAGAAAAAATTCAAGTTATCATTTTTGTTCACTATTTATGTAAATAGCTTTGGTTAATTTCAAACAAAATTAAAGGTTGAGATTAAATTAAATACTTAAATAAGTTTTAGGAGATATTCAAAATTTTGACTTCCATTCTGACATTGGTTGACGTGGCGCCAGTTAGTTGGTCATTCTAAGTGGGTAATCGTTTTTCGCGCACATATAGCACCCCCGTACATTTGGGCTCGACACTGTACAAGGTCAGAGGAAGTTGCGAGAGAAAGCACTAAATTGTAAATCGGAGAACGCCGCCGCGAAAATAGATTCCGATAAGAAGAGGAAGAAAGAATCGATCTCGTTGGTAGATCGACCGTCGACGAAAGAGAGAGAGAGGGAGAGGGAAAAGAGCAAGAAGAGGTCAAGAATGGCAGCGGCGGCGTCGGGGAGTCAGGTGAGAGCGTCGCACATACTCATAAAGCACGAAGGCTCCAGAAGAAAAGCTTCTTGGAAGGACCCAGAAGGCAGAGTCATCAATAGTACCACTCGCGAGAGCGCCATCTCTCAGCTCAAAGCTCTCAGAGATGACATCGTATCTGGGAAAGTCAAGTTCGAGGATGTCGCGTCTCGTTACTCCGATTGTAGCTCCGCCAAACGTGGTGGCGATTTGGGTTAGTTTCTTGGATCTGTTTGGTTTATTAAAGTTGTGATCTTGGTTGCTTAGGAATCGGGATTTGTGGGTGTTATTAAATTCAGATTTACAACCATGGAATGGATTAGGATCTTTTTACTTTTCTTGGTGAGCGCTGATGTAAATCTCTTGATTTAGATTTTATGGGTTAATTGTTTCTTTATCTGCTGATTCACGGTTGCGAATTGGGATATTTCAGTTGTGATTCAGTAGGATTCTTAGTAGGCTCTCCTATATATAAGCGGCTGTGTCTTGACAGACTAGTTTTGAATGTTTAATTCAGGATAAGTGTTTATCAACTTAGGAGGCTAATTGAGCTTTTGCAAATTTGAATCAGAATCTTTATTTTTTGTTCTTGTTGTTATGTTGGATAGTTTGCCTATGAATTGTGGGGCTTTATTTGATATTAAAGTCTTGAAATGATTTCATTATTAGAGAGTGAATGCTACTGGATATTATTTGTGCTCTCTTGCCTCTGAACTCAACACAGCTTTGAAGAAATAAGAACAAAACTGAATGGAACTTCTATTATCAATGGATTTTATCTTACACTGGTGTGCTTGAAAGAGCTTGGTATATTGATTGTGAGCATAGATGGGATTACTGGTGAGAGATGCCAATTATCAGTGTAGAGAACGTACCAACTGATTGTTTGTGTATGAAAGAGAACCTCAAATTTATTTTACTTTTGTGCTAAGAAAACTGAGTGACTGTCCTTGCCACCTTTAACCTCAAAAATAGCTCTTAGTACTCAAATTCACGAACCTCAAAGACCATGTAGCACCTAGTTTATATTTTGTATTATAGATAGTTGATGATCAGTTTTATAATCAATTTTAAATGGTCAATGATCGGTTTCTTATTTGATTAATTTTCTCAATTAATTTTTTTTGTTCTTGGAAATGCTGATTGTCAAAGTTTTGGCTTAAGAAGGTCAATCCTGAATATACAGTGTATGATGACATTCAAGAGCAGCTTTGTAAACACTCACTATCTTCTGGATCTTAGTTGAACTTCCGTTTCTATAATGACTGGTGCTTAGTAGTAACTGCTAACAATTAAGCTGTGGATAAGGTTAACTATGAACATATGGTAATACATTCTGAGGTTTGGTTCTCCTGCAATATATTTAATAGCATAAGATCTGTCTACGGAGAGCTGTTGATTATTCTGGTAACAAATTATTCTGTTCTGTTCTTATCCAGTGCAATTCAATCCTACTTGTCAAAGATATGGAGAAAGATTCATTGTCAGCTTTCATATATATATATATAGGTGTTGATAAGATAATTTGAGTTTGGCTGCTAGCATATTATTTTTGAAAACAAACTCTCTATCAGTTAGAGATAAGGCGTATCAGTGGGACTTTAACCAGTTGTTGTATTATAGATAGTATTGCATTTTATCTGTTGTATGTTTCTTTTTTTGTTAATACAAGCTGATGAGTGATAGCATATATATTGTCTGGTTTACTTACCATTATCTTGTCGGTTCAGGTCCATTTGGCCGTGGGCAGATGCAGAAACCTTTTGAAGAAACAACATATTCTCTTAAGATTGGTGAATTAAGTGACATTGTGGATACAGATAGCGGCGTCCATATTATTAAGAGAACCGGTTGAGGATGGAGAAGCTTTGAGTATATTAAAGATATTCAATGTGCTTGACAGTCATATTGGAAGTATTCACGAGATTGATCTAAATTTCAACTGCCCATATCGTGATGATGTGGTATTGGAATTCCTATTATTTGTGATTGTTTGCAACTCTCCTGGTGCATTGCTAGACTTGTGACTTGTGTGCTTGAAATGTGGAAAAAATAACACGTTTGTTATGAAGACTTCTCATTATGTTTTGGGATAATTCTACGGACTATAATGAAATTATTCACACTTATGGGATTTGGTGATTTTGGACATAAGTTTCAGGTTAAATCTGTCAAAAGTCAACTGGGAAATATTTTCACCAAATATGATGGTATCTTGTTCCCCTCGTTAGCAGTTGTCAGATTCTGCAAACACTTTGCTTTTCATGTAATGTTTTGAAGACGATTTTCTCTCCACTAAATTGAACTAAAAGGGTAAATTTTATTACGAAAGCCAGCTTCCATACGGGGCCTCCTCTATCATCCTCATCTCCGAGAACCCTTCCTCATGGAAAGCTAATGGATCCATCCTCCACTGATGGGGGCTCCTTTCACGAGCTAGAGTCACCTCCCAATAAGTTCCTTTATCTTCCAGCAGCTTAGGTATGGAGCTTTTCCCTTTGCATTCCAAACCTGTCATATAAGTGCTCTCAAAAGCTTGATTCTCCTACCCAACTTGTTCCTTTATCTTTTAGTAGCCCAAACAAGGACTTTCCCTCTTCATACTCCAAGAGTTGGTCACAGACGTATTCGGTGATTAATCATAGAATTCCTCAAATTTTAAAATTTTGGAATAAGGTGACAGAGTCTAGCTACGGAAGGACTCTAACTTCATTATGTTCCTTAATCCTTGCTCTAAAGCAGATGGAGTTATCTCGTCTCTTCTGAAAGTTTTTCCAGCTGGAGCAGCATGTTAGGCTCTCTCTCTCTAATGGGGTATTTTCTAGATCGAAGACACTCATTTATTCAAATGCAGAACTGAACCCAAAACAAGTGGAGCAAGTTTGGTCTTAAGAGAAAGTTGCTAGCAAAAGAAGAATATGCCATCTTCAAACTCAATAATGAAGAAAGCTTAGCCAGTATACTATAGCAAGGCATTCGACATGTGGCAAGTAATCAACTAAGTTTGGTTGATCAGGAGATTATCAATCTGATAGATTTCCAGAACAAGGTAAGAAGAAATCTATAAATTTCTGTATTGCTCTTTGATTGAATGAAAATAACAACCCTGGATTTCGAGGACCAGCACCTCCCGCCTATAGCTCACTCTCAACAATATACGCATACTCTCTCCTCGTGACTAAATCTTATTTATACTAAGAATCTGTTAGGGAGCACAGATTCGGTTAGGCTGACAACCAATCATGAGGTTATCAGCTCCCCCCTCCCCCAAATAACAGAACACATGTCTCTATATATATATTTACTATATATGTATATTTATTTCTGCCCCTCTGCTAATTTCTTGTGCCTCCTAACGTAAACTTGAGTTAGCTTGGCTGTCCTGGCTCTATCATAATCATAATACCAATAACAAGTTAGAAAAGAGAGTTGAAGCAAATGATTCATAAGTAGTAAATATTCTCACAGAGTGGGGCAGTGCCTCTACCAACAGGAAGTCTAGAAGAAAAACTAAGAAGAAGAGGAACCTTCTAGATACCTGATTTGCTTTCTAGATCTGATGAATATCTTAATATGGAACATAAGATAGCTTAACAACCCTCTTAAGCAATAGTCAATGAAGGATATCATTTTGGAGAAGAAGTCTATCATTTTAGGATTTCTGGAGACTAAAAATAAAGGCTCATAATCTTTATGACAGTATGGAATTTTTAAGCAATGATTGGAGTACTACAATGGGAAAATAGTGGTGATCTTTAACCTAGCTTTTATCAAGGTGACCATCTTGTCTATGTCAGAGCAAGTGATCCATATTTCATGCTTTTTAAACTTGTGTGCTACACCTATTTGTATTTCCTTTATAGACATTGCCAATCTTACAAACAAAGAGATAAACTATGAAGTGAATTGAGGCTAGTCTAGCCTACAATCCAGGACCCCTAGCTTTTGATTGGTGATCTAAATTACACCTAACACCTAGATGAGATTAATAGTAGAAGAATTTCAATGTTTAATCCTTTAAATGAGCTTAACTCAGTTGAGAGAGCAGTTAAAACAGGAATAAAGAAGCAAGTTACTAAATGCAAATCCTATCTGCTGATGTTCGATCAAAAAGGAATTGAAATCCCTCAACAGAAGCAGTTATCCCAATAAGGAGATTCATGTTAGATATGCTAAAGAGTCACTGGAGCTTTGCCAAGTTGAATGGTACTAGACCCCTTATGCATAGACCTTAAAAACCTACAGATTCAGGCCTTGAATAACTATATCTTTACATTGGAAATTCATAATTCTCTACTTCAACAAAAAGTGAGAACTCTTTAGATACAAGAAGGGACACCAATTCTAAATTTTGCTACAACTCTTAGATGTCCTACAGGAATAACAACAGAATTAATGCTCTCATGGATAATGTTGGGAATATTTATAAGGACTAGGTTTCTGTCAAAAAGAAATTCTTTTGACTTCTTCAAATCTTTTTTGGGAGATTTCTCTCCTTGTTGCTCTTTAACCCCAGAGTTGGAATCCATTATAGATTACAAGTTAAATTAATCTTTGAAGGACACCTTTGTTAAGTCTATAACCCCATCTGAAGTGAAGGATATTTTATTCATTCTCAAACCCCATAAATTGCTTGGTCTTGATAGTTTTAAGATTTTTTTCCCCAACGAACTTGGTCTTTAATAGGTGAACTAGTTGTGGGAGCAGTGATGAAGTTCTTTGAAAGCAAGAAGTTGCTTGAGGAACCTAAGAAGAGAAAACCAAACTCTTTGATTGATTTTCACCCTATATCCTATTGTAATATATATTAAATGACCGTTTCACCACAATAACTTAAGCTGTTGTGTGATGTCAACTTAATTGATTTTATATATTCACTAATACACCCCCTCAAGTGAAAGCCCTTTGGGCTTAAAACTTGCACACTATTCAAGGATTTTAATGTCAAAGCTTCTGCTAGAAGCTGATCTCTCAAGATTGATCTTTCAAAAGCATTTGATACTCTTAACTAGCAATTCATAACTAGCTTCTTACATGCTTTTAGTTTCATCAAAGTTTTATTTATTGGGTCTAAACTGAAGGAATTTGACAAGGGATATTTTGTCATTGAAGTGCTTACAAGGATGACAACTCACAATATTGAGGTGAACAATGCATTTAAGTTTCATTATAAGTGCAAATAGCTTAAGTCATGCCATCTGGATTTTACGAATGACTTATTAATGTTTTGCGGAGTAGACCCTTTATCACTTCAGGTGCTTATAATATCTCTATCCACTTTCTCCGACATGTCTTGCTTGCACATTAATGTAGATAAAAGTTCTATTATGTTTTTTATGGAGTTAACTATGCTTCTAGTCTGGCAGAGTTATCTAGTTTTCAACTAAAGTTTGCTCCCTTTAAATATCTAGGAGTTCCAATTTTTATCAAGAAACCTACATAAATGGAGTGCCTTCCTACGTTGGACTCCATAAGAAGTGGAGTCTCCAAATAGCAAAACAAACTCCTCTCATTTGCTCATAACATCCATTCTCACTAACCTGTATAAACGATAGTGCTCCCATCTAGCCCTTCTTAGAAGAATTATCAAGGAATTAGACAAAATGATTAGGAACTTTCTGTGAACAAGTGACATAAGCAGTCCATGTGGATCTAAAGTAAAGTGGCCTATCTTGTACTACTTCATAAATGAGGGGCCTTACTAGGTAAGATGCAATATGTTACTTCTAAAAGAGTTTGTAGATTCTTTTTTGACAAGGAGGCAATTTGGGTTAAAAGGGTGAATGCATATTACTTAAATTGTAGTGCCCCCTTACCGCAGAGTACGCACCGGGACACCCGGAGGTCATTCCGATACATATTCCACGATAAAGGTGCACTACGATCAAATACTACTCTAACTCCACATGGCATCATATCAGCAAAATTTTGAAACCAATTGTTTCCTCATTACAATACTCAAAAATCAAAACTTTACAATGTCATTTTCAATCCTTAATATACATATATCTACAAAGTCTAGTACAGAATCACTACAAACTGAGGAAACTATACATGGGTGAACTAACTATGTCATCCAAAACATTCCAGCTGACCGACCTTTGCGCCATGACTTCGCTTCAACCACACTCTACACGGTAGTGGAGCCACTCAATTGTTCTAGTCGTCTATCGGTCCTGAAAAACAATGATGCAATTTTGCTGAGTTTTGCGAACTCAGTGAGTTAACCATCATCGATGGTTTCCTCAATCAAATACACAGCAATTCATATAGCAATATTTGCACAATTTCACATAACCATTATTTCACAATTTTACCCAATGAACAAATAACTCATTCTCATATACATATAGCCAATTTTACCAATCAACCAAATAAACACTCTTATCAAGGCGTACAATGCTCATGACATCCTTTTTTCTAATTATTACGTTGTTGAGACCGAGTGCCTGAACTGTCCCGTATCTATTGGATACCGGGCTCATTAATCGGTGAGCCAAT
>JANKOD010000191.1:18488342-18501173 GCA_026284645.1 Erythroxylum acuminatum
AGGGATTTGGGTAATTGCTGGGTTTGTATGTATATATATATAATGACAAAATTGTAATTACTATATAACGGGTAAACAGGTAAACGGGTATGGGGGTGGTATCCCCATACCCGCCCCGATATCCGACGGGTATTTTTGTTAACCCCTCATATCCGTCCCACGGGTAAAAATTTGCTCCCCATACCCGCTCCGTTCGAGTAATTTTATCAGGTACCCATCGAGTTCGGGTACAATTGTCATCCCTAGTTGTCACATACTGATTGATTACTGACCTTACTCAGCATCAAGTTTTGTAAAGTTAGAGGATCATCAACAGGAAAAATTCCTCTCTCCCTTCCTTTTTTGATGGCTCGAACTCAAGACCTCTTACAAGAGAAAACCTTAAATGAGGAGTTGAAACCAATCAGGCCACTTCCAATTGTCCATAGGCTATTTTGTTTTCGGTAGACACACATATAAACGTGATAAAAAAGTAATATAGTAATAATATAATAAAAAATTATAAATAAGTGATGCAGATTAAAAAAAGTAAATAAATAAAATTAAAATAAATAAAACAAAATAAAATAAAATACATTCTTTACCAAAAGTATGTGTTAGTACAAACATGTGACAATGGTAAGTAGCCTTCGCAGATGAAGTTTACACACAGCAAGAACAATATATGTGATTCAAACTCAAATGCTGATAGCTATTTCAAAATCTGATGAAAATGTGAACATAAGATATTTACCTTGAAGGCCCCGTTTGGTTGCGTCATTTGCTTCAAGAAAGTGTACGGCTTAGTTCTATTAATCGACAACAATATATAAAATCAATCATGCAAATTGACATGCAAAGTTGTAATTTCTTAACACATACATTTCATTGAAAGAATAATACTAAAATTACACTTCAACGCTAAATATTAAATCTTTATTTTCAAACTAAATTTTACAAAAATGTTTATTTTTTTAATATCTTGTAAATTAAATATAAACAAACAATTAAAACTAAAACACAATATCAATTCAATGTTATCCAAAATGATAGGCACAAATTAATGAAATTAATACCTGATCTTGAATTATTTAGCAAAATAGATAACCAAATATAAATTACTCAAATAAGTATTATTCTTTTAATGTTGTTTGTTTGATTAACTTAAATAAAATAACTTAATTATTATAAATTTATATCAATTTATTTATCATGTTTAAAAATTTGTTAAATTTTTAAGACTATATTACTCCACATGAATATAAAATGAAAATAAAAGGAATTGGTTGAAAATAGAAAAAAGGGACAAATTTAATTCAAATGTCTTAATTACCAAGTTTTTATGTGAAGGCCCCAGATAGCATAGTCTAGTTCTCATAATCTTTAAAATCTCTGATTTGTTGGGCAAGAATATATTACAAATTGTCAACTCTGGTTTTTAATATCATTTAAAATGAGAAAGGATTACATTACTTCAACTAATCATGATTTTAGAATAGGTTTATATGGATCTATTATATATATAAAACTGATAAGTACTAATTACATTATATTTTATCATTATTTTAAGAGTATTTTATTTACGTTTAGAGATTTCTATAGATTGGGTACTTAAAGTGGTTTATAATTTGTTTTTAGGGTTTATTATAGCTCTCCAATGAAGAAGGCGTAAATTTGGGCAAGTTGGAGTGAAGTTGAAGAAGTCTTAAAGTGATTTTAGATAATATGGGCTAAATATAGTCCTATGTTCAAACTGTGGTCAACAATATGGCACCGTATTCTTCCCGTGTAGTAAATCAATCCATTATGCTTCTTCCATAAATTGCCACATGAAGGAACATGGCTTATGTTAGTCCCATGTTGGTCCTATACTGGTCAAAATTTTAGGGTTTTCTTGAGATAAAAAGGAGAGAGACATAATGAAAAAAAAAAGAAAGAGAGAGCCATAGGAAAGGACTAGAGACTAGTCAAGAGGAGAAAATGGAGTTGAATTTAAATATCTTGGGACAATAAAGGGAGAACTTTGGAGAACAATTTAAGATTCCATAATGAATTAAACTAAAAAAAATCAAGATTTCAAGGTCCATAAGAATTAAGTCCTTTTGTTTTATTTTCTTTCTCTCTCATACGTAGTTTATGTTGGATATTTTAATTATTAATGTGAGAAATATGGCTTGATGTTGTGGCCTAAATTTTCTATAAGCCCATATTACACTTGGTTTAGGGTTTTCTTAGTTTAATAATATATTAAATCTTAACCGTTAATTTAGTACCTAATGGACGTACAAGATTTAATGTCAACAAATAAGTTGATATAAACTAATCCTCTCTGTACCTTAATTAAGTACTGAGAAAACATAAATACAGAAAGAACGTGTTTCTGTATTAAGCTATCGTACAGAAAGAGGGTTAAGAGAAAGAAACTAGTTTGTGATCGTTGACAGCTTTCTCTCTACATCATGAAGAATTCCAAGAGTAAGGTTTTGTACCATTTTTTGACTGGTATCGATCAGTATAGTACGAAACCCATATCCTTGTTTCTAACCATATGAAGATCTTACTAAACTAAAATATGGACAATATGTGGGCATGTTATGAATATAATATGAATGGGAATTCTTCCTATACATATATGAACATAGAGTCAATCTCAAATTACTGTGAAGATGCAAACTATATAGTTGTATATAGGGGAAAACTAAGAGCTAGGAACAATCCTTTCTTTAATACTTACAAATTTAGATGGATAAATAACTCTATTTTTTTTTCTGGCAGGAGTAAGGATATGGAATAGGTAGACCTATAATACCACTTGGGTTCCAACAGAAACCTCTATTTTTGCAAGCACTATTTCATAAAATATAAACATAAAAGAGATGCTTGAGTAATATATGTTTTCTATTAATGAAAAAATGGATAATTTGGGGAAACTTGAGTCTTAAGTGGGACAACTTAAAAAGGCGATGTTGTCAAGATGTGCACTCATTCATAACTTAGAAGTGCAAGTGAACTAATTAGCCAATATGATTGGTGAAATAGGCCAAGGCAAGATTTGTAACAACATAAAGGTAAACTCAAAAGATCAAGTGTTAGCCATCATATTGAGAAGTGGCAAAACATTTAATGTTGCAACTGATAAAGAAGAGGAAGTGCAATAGTAAGACAAACCTAAGGGAGAAAACAAAGTGAGCAGAAGCATTAGCATATCAATGTCAGTCTTATATTCATCTAGCATCAGTTTGAAGTAGAAGCTTCAACCCAAGGTCAAACTTTATGTGCCACTCATTCCATATCCTCAGAGGTTGAAAAAGAGGAAGGATAAAGACAACTCCAAGACATTCCTTGATAGCTTCAAGAAGTTGCCCATTAAGATCTCCTTTATCAAAGCATTAGGCCATACACCATCATATGTAAAGTTTTTTGAATGAAGTTATCTCTAAAAAATTAAAATTAAGAATTATACTATATCACCTTCAACTAATGATTGTTGTGTAATCTTGTAGAGAAAATTACCTCCAAAGTTAAAGTATTTAGGGAGTTCTATTGTTCCATTTTATTTTGGTGCTTCTGATGGTAATAAATATTTATATGATTTAGGTGTATGTATTAATCTTATACCTTGATCTCTTTTCAGGAAGCTTAGAATAAGAGAACTAAAGCTGATACTAGTATTACTCTAACTATTTGATAGGTCCTTTAGCACTCAATTAGGATAGTGGAAGAACCAATGGCTAATGTGAGAAAACTAATTTTACCTACAAATTTCTTAATAATAAATGTGGAATGAATATTTTGTATAATTTTTACATACAATTATGTTAATTTATCATATATGTTAATTTTATACATTAGGTTGAATTTTTTTGGATTGAGCTAAAATTTGAAAGATTATAGAGTGAATATGATTAGACGCAAGTAGCTGAGTGTTTAACAATTTGATGGACTTTACAATTAAATGAATAATTAAAATTTTGGATTTATATGATTGATTTGTTAAATTCTTTCCCAAAGCTCCTACCTATTTAAGTTAAGAATAATGAGAATGATTTTGCTTGAGGAAAATAAAATGATCAAGTTTGGGAGAATTTGGTAAGTGCTAGTTACACTATAATTTAGTACTACATGAGAGAATTTTGCTTATATTTGGATAATCTTTTTAAGGATTTGGTACTTAGTTTAGTTTATAATTTATTTTTAGGCCTTATTCTAGCTCTCCACTAAAGAAATAGTGAATTTAGGAAAGTTAAAATCAAGTCGGAGCAGTTTTAAAGTGAGTTTGGATAAACATGGGATGGATATGATCTTATGTTTAAAACAAGATCAGCAATATGATACCTTATTGTCCCTTTATAGTCAATTGGTTCATTACACCTTTTTGACAACTTGTCATATGAAGGGAAATAGATCGTTGTTGGTCCAGGGTTAGTTGAAATTTTAAGGTTTTATTGACATGAAAAGGAGAGAAATACGTTAAAGAAAAGGAGGGAGTCATTTGGAAAGACTAGAGACCAAATAAGAGGAGAAAAATGAGCTGAACTAGAATGTCTTAGGACAATAAAGGGAGAATCTTGGATAAAAATTCAATATTCCATCAAAATTCAAACAAAGAACATCAAGATTTCAAAAGTCCTTGTGTTTCGTTTTTATCTTTGATTTCCTTATTTCTAACATAAACTAAATCCCTACATAGGATTTAGTACAAATATATTAATGTATGATTAATTATTGCTTAGCTTATATCCATTCTCTTGATCTTAATTGTTGAATTCTATCCATCATTGATTTAATATTAGGAATTATACGAAAGAATGAAAGGAGAAGTATAATATGTACACAAGGAGAATAAACATTATAGATTTAGAGAAAGTGATGCCCAAGACTATTGTGATAACTAATAGATTAAACGTATTTAATGAGTTTGATTAAAGTTAACTGTGCATAAAAGGTGGTAATTCCTTAATTCAGTATACTATGTGCCTAAAAAAAGGCATAAATATCTTAAATTAATTGTTATTTCAACTTTTATTTAAGTAATCTTTCTTGATAATTAAAATAACTCATAAGTGAACCCCAAAGCCTTAATATTTTTTATATTGATTTTTTTATTCAGATTGTTTTAGCTTGCCTATCAATTTAAATAATTTTTTATAAATTCTTATTTAATTTAATTTAATTATTTTTCTATGATTAATAGGTTCAGTAGTTGCAAACTTAGTGGGATCGATAACCTGAAGCACTCTAGATTTAAAACTTTCTACAATTGATTCTTTTCACTTCTCAACTAGATTAGTCATTAACTTAGACCCTAACTTAAGTTTGATCATATATTTAACATGAGTATATGAAATTTAGCTTGAAATATAAGTTATAAGCTTTAAAAGTGATTAATGAGATGGGATAAACTCATTTTTTTTTTAATTTTTAACCTTAGAAGCGTCCCATAGTTTGCCAATATTTTAATTATTTTTAGCCCCTTTTCTATTAAGTAATATCCAATAAGAAACATTTGTCATTATCATGTAGTATATTATGTATGATTCCTTCGTTGATGATCCATAATCAACAAAAACCATATACAGTAGACACTTATGCCACGCTGCAGTTGGGGGACTCTCTTATGGTTTATATAATTAACTCTACTCCTCTAATTTATATACTATCTAAGACGAGTGTGATAGGAATAATTTATAGGGTGTTTTCTAGGCTTTAGAGTGTGTTTTTAACTATTTTTTAAGTGATAATCATATGTTTAAGACTTAGATTTATCTTCATGTTAGTGTTTTTGTGTGTTTTGTTTTATTTTTGTTGATTAGGGCATGAATGTGATCTTAATTTTATGCTTTAGTAGATATTTAATGTGTTTGATAATGAGTGGAGACAGGAAAATTGATAAAAAGTTTTAGCTAGAGACCTAGTTAGGTCACGATCATACACTTGCACTATCGTGCATAAGGCAATAAAAAAGCCTCTAAGTTGTGAATGATCATTCACCATGCACGATCATGCAAGAGGCAAATTTTTAGGTTGCAAGATTGTTATACTTTTGATGATTGGGGGCTTTTTTTTTTTGGGAGGGGGGGGGGTTGGTGAAACCTAGAAAGATCCCTAAAAGAATCAAGAGTATATAATGAAAAGAAAAACATCAAATAGTAGGATGGAACATTAGGCAAAGAGCTCAAAGAGAGAATTCCTGAAGAATAAGGCTGCAAATTTTTTCAGCTTAAGGACAAAGAAGAGAAAACATATAGAATTCAAAAAAACATATAAAATTCAAGCTTCTTTTTCTTTTCTTTTCTTTTCTTTCCTTATTATTGTTGATTGTTAATGATGAATCAATTAGGATATATAGTATCGATTACGGATTACTAAACTTATTTTAGGGATTACTCTTAAACTACTTGTTAAACTTTTACATTTTTAACTTAACATAATATACTTTGTGATGTTTGTTATGTTATATTCAATTTAAATTGAGAGATTAGGTTGAATTATTTGTGCTTTGCTACACAGCCAGAGCTGGTACCATAATAGACCTAAAAATATCAAATTAATAGGCAATTAAAGAGAGATCTTAATTGTTTATTAGTTACCTATAAGATTGTTTCAAATCTAATTGGATAGTTAGGAAGAGTATTTATAGATTGAGAGGTCATAAATCGATTTCTATTTATTTAATTTGGATTATTTGGTTAAGTCTCAAGAGAGGGTAATCATAATTATTAGATATCTAAGGTCGAGTATGACTAAATCAAGAAGGTGAAGTGAAAACAAATACGACTATAAGTAATTCCTAAGTTTTCATCATTGACTAATCAGTCGCTTCACTGCTTCTTGTTTCATCATTCAATTATCAATTATTTTATTTTTTACTTAATTCTTAGTTATTTCATTATATTGTTTACCTTTAATAACGTGTACAAAAATTGTTAGGTAACTAATACAATCCTCGTGGAAATGATACTTTTGATACTATAAGATACGATTCGTATACTTGCAATGAAGAAAGTTTTAAATTAAACTTCAACAAGTTTTTAGCATTGTTGTTGGGAATTGTAAAGTTAGCATCTAGTGCAGTTTGAATTACTTTTGAAGGATTTTAAAACATGTCTTGTGTGATTACTAGTGCCTGAACACAAGAGCAACTAGGAGTCTAAACAAATTTTTAGATACATAAGTTTCCGACATCATTAAGTAAGAGAGGGATATTTGAAAAGTAAGACGCCAAGATGTTATAGAGACATCAACGGTAAATAAAAAAGAAAACAAGAAGGGCAACAAAGAATTCTCATAAGATTTAGTTGAGATTCAATGCTAATTAATAAGGGATTATAAGACCACCAGTATAGAGAAAAAAGAAAATAAGAAGGACATCAAAAAATCCTCATGGACTTTATGAGGTTGGGATTCAATGCTAATTAATAAGGGATCATAATACCAACAACGTAGACAAATACTTTTGACATTAAACCATCTTTGTTGATCATATTGCAAACTAATGTCCAATTTTATGGACTGATTAATGAGGATCCTAATGCTCATTTGACCAATTTCTTAGAAATATGAGTCACTTTTAGGATTAACGGATTATCGGAAAATGCAGCCAAGTTAAGGTTATTCCCATTCACACTTAAAGAGTAAGCTAAGGCATGGTTGAATTCTCTTAGCCTAAAGAACGTGATGATATGGGAGCAGTTGGTATAAGCATTTTACCTAAGTACTTCCTAACAAAGACAACAAGGATCATAAAGGATATAACAAATTTCTAGCAAAGTGAAGGGGAATCACTGTATGAAGCTTGGGAAAGATTCAAGGAGTTGCAAGGAAGTTACCTATACTATAACTTATCAAAGGGGTAAATCCACCCACTAGAGATATCACTGATGCAGCAACTGAAGGTTCATTAATGCGGAAGACAGTTGATGATTTACATGAGTTATTAGAGGAGACGGAAAATAATAGCTGTCTATAGACGTCATAATGGAGTAGACATCAACCAACCTCCAGAGATAAGAAGAGAGTACTTATTGTTGATTCAGTGACAACATTACAAGCTGAAGTAGTAAACTTGGCCAAACAATTAAACAACTTGAAAGCCACTTCTCCCAGCCCACTTAAAGTAATACAACATGGATGTGAATTGTGCAGTCAAGAAGGCCATGTTACAACTGAGTGCCTTCTAGTGGACCATAACAATATGAACCAACTTAATTTCATAGGAGCACAAATAGGTTGAGGCGGTAACAATTAGTATTCTAATACTTATAATACTGGGTGGAAGAACCACTCAAATTTATCTTAATCTAATAATATCGGTAATCAAATGAGAATACAAGGCCTACCAGGATTTCAACAAGATAGGCTTGATTCATTAGAATTAAAAAAGGACAAGGTAATGGATATGTTGAATTCTAAGTTCATAAGCCAAGATTATAGCCAAAAGAGGATGGAAACTAAGTTTGACCAACTTACAAAGAATCATGCTTCTTCCATCTATAATTTGGAGGTTCAAGTGGGCTAAATAGCTAATGAATTGTCTACATGAAATTTGGGGAGTCTCTAGGGCAATATAGAGTCTAATCCAAGGGAGAAACTGATGACCATTACACTTAGAAGTAGGAAGCAGTTAGTCAAACCCACTGAGAAGAAGGTTTAACCCCATACTGATGGATGCTCAGAGAAGGAGGAGGAGAAAAAGGAACCACTATATGTCCCACCCTCTATATGTGTCAAAGTTCCTATTTCCATAAAGGATTAAGAAGAATCCAGTGGATACTCAATTTTCAATTTTTTTAGAGAAGTTGAAGGAATTGCAAATTAACTTATCCTTTATCGAAGCCTTGGAGGACATGCCTAAGTACGTGAGTTTCTCAAATACATCATATCAAATAAGCAAACTTAAGAGGACAATCAAATGGTCTCCTTGATAGAGAGTTGCAACTCTATAATTACCAGCCATATAGCCTCGAAATGAAAGGATCCATGGAGTTTTACTATACCCTATGTAGTTGGTAATTTATAATTTTCTAAGTGTTTATGTGACTTAGGTGCAAGTATTAATGTTATGCCTTTGTCTATTTTTAAGAATTTGGGGCTAAGAGATGTGAAGCTAACATCCATGCTTATTCAGTTAACAGATCAATCAATAAAGAAGTCATTTGAAATGGTAGAGGATGTGTCAGTTAAAGCGGGCAAGTTTATTATTCCTATGGATTTTGTAGTGCTAGGCTTTGAAAATGACCAAACATGTCCATTAATTATTGTTAGAGCATTTATGAATAAGGGAAGAGTGTGTTGGTAAATGTCAATGAAGGGAAACTAATTCTTCATATTGGTGATAAATAAGTTAAGTTACATATGAGCAAGACGAAGAATCCGAAGGAGGAAATCTCTTACATGAAGATTGATATAGTTGATGAGTGCATAAAAGACTAAAAGGAAAGTTATAAAGAAGATGATGATATTGAAGATGTAAAAGATGATAAAGAGCTAGAGGAGGAGGAGTTTCGTAACAAATCAAAATAGGAATCATTAGTAAGGACAGAAACACCCATGTTACCCTCCATTGAGAAACCACCCATTCTAAATTGAAAATCGATGGGGAACAAGAAAAGAGAGTGGTAAAGAGAATTAGAAAGTGAACAAGAGCCATAGGATGGAAAATTTTAAACATAAGGAGGATAATTTCTAGTGTGATGATGCATTGGACCTTAACATCTAAAAGAGGAGCTATTTGAAAAAATTAAGCTAAAACATTGAAGCTAATGATCTTAAAATTAGCAAGTCATGTTTTAGTTAGGTTTGTTTGTAATTTTTTGTGCATTTATTTCCGTATCTTTATGATTTTCCAGTGAGTTTGATTGATGGATATTTATGGCATAAAATGTGTCTAAGGTCCTTCTTTGACACCATCACCACCACAATCCCCATAAGTACTATTGCCCTTATCTTTTCATTTCTTTTATTTTTGTTTATTACATTAGTTATATGTGTTTTTTTTAATTTTGCATCATTTTTCACATTGAGGACAATGTGATACTCAAGTGTGGGGATGTACATGATGCAAATTGCATATCATTTATGTATGACTTTGCATTTACATTGTGTTAATTTTTTATTACGTTAACAATGCGTAAATTTTTACTACATCATTTTACATTGTGTATTTGTGTTAATGTGTTAATGGCATGAAATTGAAAGAAATTAGCTAATCTATAAACATGAGCATTTAAATTGTGAAGAAACATTAGCTTATGAAGTTGTGTTTTAAGTATTTTTTTTAGGTGAATATACATATTGATTAGAATATTATACCTGTTCTTTCATTTTATGAAACTTGTTTGGATGCACTTATGAGTGAATGAATTTAATTTGGTAAGCATCATTAGTAGATTTTTGTGGAAATGTATTGGCTAGGAAAAAATGATGTAGGCTAGTAATATATATTAAAAATAGATAAAATTTTAATAAATGTGTGTTCTTATTTCGATTGTCCTTTTACAAAAATTTGGGTTAAGAATAGAACAGGTGGCTAGTTGTGAGTTGTGACATAGCTCAGTAACCAAAAGCATTCATGACAAATTGTTCATCTTTGGTTCAGAAGGCTAGAACAACACTCCAATCAAGCTAAATAAAACCTAACCTAGTTGAGTAGGTGAGAGGCATTCATGACATAGAAAATTAGAATCTAATAGTGCATATAGCTTATAATTGTCAACTAAACCTCTTAAACCCTTCTAAACACTTGGATAATCTGAAATGACCCCAAAATATTTAAAGCAGTGGAATCCCATACCTATTCTTCAAAAAAATTGCAAAACAATTCAGGAATGAATGGAATAAAGTAAGAATCATACCTTGAATTGATGAAATCCCAAGGAAAATAGGTTGGGGGAATTTTGCACAGTGTATAGGTGAGGGAGCATCGACCAAATGAGAGAAGTGAGAAGGAAATTTGAAAAATCAATTTTGGGTAGCGAAGGAGAAATTTTAATATGATTTTTTGTAACACGGGTGGTAACATGACCATGTAGCTAGCCTGTATTAAACACATTAGAGTTAATATTTAGTGGACATGAACGTGTTGAGTGTGTTTGTCTAAATGTGTTATGATAGAACTTAGCACGAGCTATAACATAAGCATATATCTAGGTTATGTTAAAAATAAATATAACAAATTAGATGGGCGTGTTGGGACTTAATATGACTATACTAACACTAAAATTGAAAAATAAAATCTTTATAGCCACCAACATGGGAGTGTTGGTGGATGTGTATCTTTTTGTAACTTTTATAAAAATAAGGAGGAACATAATTCAACATGAGCATGTTAATGGTTGTGTACCTTTCTGATTCTCAAAAACTTACCTAGTTTTAGCAACATGGTATGTAGAAGGGCGTGTGGGTGACTAACTAGGATTTTTCAGCAAAATGGTCACTAATATGGGCATGTTGGCGTCTGTATATATTTTTGTAACTTTTTAGCACCTTTTTTCAAGATGGAATATAACTGTGTATTTACTTGACATGGGTGTGTTAGTCTAAACGGCCATCAATATAGGCATATTGATGACGTGTAACTTTCTGTAACTTTTTAACTTAGCCAATTTTTCACTTGCTGCCAAATTGTAAAATCACACACATACTTAAACTATAAAAGAGGAAAATAACACCTATAAAATCATAAACCAAATATAAATATAATCCTAAAACACAAAATTTAATATAGATATAAATGAAACTGAAGAAATTAAAGCCTAAAAATATGTAATAAATATAATCAAAATAAAAATGCCAAATTAAAAATTTTGAGTTACCTTCCAAGAAACACTTGTTTGCATCTATGCAAGCCCTTCAATAACTTGGATCTAAAACTGGCTTCTTGCTTTCACCCATCTTCCTAAATAAGGGCTTATTAGCCTACAAAAAGGTTATATGCTGCAATATAATAAAAGCACAGACATCAAATTGGTAAAACTCAGTAAATCCTCGAACCCTAACCCTTTTTAATAACAAATTCTCAATATAGCAAGGATTAATAAAACTCCCTGGAACTTTGATTGACTCTGAAAGTTTGTTATGTGGCAAGTAGAAGCCCTTCATACTTAAGATGATTGTCGATGACTCCTTAATAACATCCTTATTTGGCTCCTTCTCTTCACCTTCCTTCTCTTTTTGAACAACAGCTTCCTCCTTTTCTTCAACCTATAGCTCCTCTCCTCTCCTTAAAGTTATCATTTTCATATATTCCCTCATATCTAACTTAATTTATCTGGACAAAGCATAGAGTTCTTTAGCCAACCTATAGCTTCTCTTACTGTTGCTATTGCAGAAATCTAGATGAAGCATGATAGCTTGATAAAGTCATAATAACTTCTCCACTTTGGATTATAAATATTCCTATAAGGTGTGCCTTCAGGCCAGTTATCCATGTAAGTTGGATGCTTAATGCCTGACATTCAAAAGTTGGGTGGTCACCCCCACAAATGTCACAACATATCATAAATATTAGTTGAACTTTTGAATACATGTCACCATACCTCTCGTTCCTAGCTTCCAAAACTTCCATAAGCGATGGCATAATATAGTCTTCCTAAGAATAATGTCCTCTCTATCCATCTATTGTGTTTACTGGCTATAATAATGAATATCCAAATCTTGAAAATAAGCCACAACATAAGAATAAGACAAAAAGCTCTAAAAATAAATAAATAAACAAAAATAAAAGAAAGTGAAAGAAAAAATAATGGCTAGATTAATAGAAATCAAGCTGTTGGAACCCATTACCGGATATCCAACCTCTTAGAAAAACCAAACTAAATCAGAGCATTTCCACTCTTGCTCTGATACCATATA
>JANKOD010000191.1:18529453-18541051 GCA_026284645.1 Erythroxylum acuminatum
TAAATGAATTATATTTTAATTAATTAATTACTGTATTTTAATTAATGAATGAATTATATTTTAATTAATTATATTGTAATTAATTATATTTTAATTAATATTAAAAATATTTTTAAAAAATTAGTCTCTACTAAGGAATGAGTTTCATTCCTCTACTAAATAGGAGGTACGAAGGATTCCCCCAAAGTGAAATATCAAACCATTACCCCTATAATCATAATCAACAACCAACTACTCACTTTTCATTCCTTATCTATTGACTCCTTCTCAAACCCATTAACCAAGCACATTAAATAAATCTCCCTTTCTCTTAACCCTTTGAACCGTAAATTTAATTTTTACTATTTTTTTGAAAAAATTCAATTTGTACTTGGCATACCTTTGTAGGAGAAATTAAATTTTTTTTACTTAGTTATAGTCACAATCAATTTCTAATTAGTATAATTAATTAACATATAAACTTTTTACATAAAAATTAAAAGAAAGTTTTTCTTAATTATATAGGAAAACTAAATATTTAATCAGATATAATTTTTGAAAAAAGAAGCATTTTACTTTGATTATTTTATTGGTCTGCTCCACCGACGTCTGCGGCATGATATGATGATGGGTCTAATCTAATCTAAAGGTTGGTCAATAAAGGAATGCAATGCACTGCTACATTATACTCATAACACATTATAGACGTCAGTATTGATCGTTTCTGCCAGTCCAGCTAGGCTAGCTGTAGCTGGCAGTCCATTATCCAAATGCCACTTTTGACATATAATATCTATTTTCAGTGAAACGGGAGCCCATAGAATTGATTCAATTTAGGATTATATAAATATGAGAACGTCAAAATTCAAAAGCACAGTCAACTTTGTTGTCCCTTTGAAACAACAACCTTATCATCATGATTTTAAGCCCACCTGTCATTTGACCCAAGAATAAAAGCACTTTATCGTCTATAAATGGGCACCATCCGGGCTTGGTTTTGCATTAAAAGCAATTGAAGCTAAACTATCAGACCAAAGATGCCTTCGTCTCCTATGAATATTTCAATACTTGTCTCCCTGTGGTTGTTCTCAATCTTACCCATCATCGCTCATGCTTCTGTTCCTCCATCTGCTAGATTTCAGTACGTCAATGAAGGAGAATTTGGAGACTACGTTGTGGAATATGACGGAAGTTACCGTGTTTTGAGTCCATTTGCACAACCGTTCCAACTGTGCTTCTATAACACCACGCCCAATGAATTCACTCTTGCAGTGCGTATGGGCACAGTGCGTTCTGAGGGACTAATGCGGTGGGTTTGGGAAGCCAACCGAGGAAACCCCGTCGGTGAGAATGCGACTCTTACTTTTGGAAAGGACGGTAACCTTGTTTTGGCTCATGCTGATGGCCGCATCGCTTGGCAAACCAACACTGCCAACAAAGGAGTGGTAGGCTTCCAGTTACTTTCAAATGGTAATATGGTTCTTTATGACTCCAAGCGTAGGTTTGTCTGGCAAAGTTTTAATTCTCCAACTGATACTCTCTTGGTGGGTCAGTCTCTAAAGCTCGGAGGAGTAAACAAGCTTGTCAGCCGTGTTTCCCAGAAGGTGAACAAAAATGGTCGATATAGCTTGGTGCTGGAGCCCAATACAGTATCCATGTACAACACAAGCTCAAAGTCCCAAAAACCACAACTCTACTTTTCATTTTCCAAATTGATAGGAGAGCATCAGGGTTATTTAGGACATATGACCTTGAACGGTGACTTGTCCTTGGGTTTCAACGGCAAAAAAGTTCCTTTGAGCCCTCAAAGCTTCAACACAACATTGTCGTATCTTAGGCTTGGAATTGATGGAAACCTCAGGATCTACACGTACGTTTACGACAATGATCCAGATGCCGGGAAAGCTTGGGTGGTCACTTACACTCTCTTATAACCTCAACCATTCATCATCTTACTCATCTCCATAATAAGACTTTTCGTCGTCGCTGAAATAGATTTCCTATCAATAACAAGCTGCGCTTGAGAAAAAAGACGTCAGCAGTCTCTCCCCTCTCTCTATCTCCTCCGACAATGAGTTTGCTGTTTCATTTACCACATCTTTTAACGCATTTCTGTGTTCTGTTTGGATTTGTACTGCAAATTTTAAATAAATAACCTATTTTTTATAAGTAATTTTTTTTATTTCACTGCCAAAAAGGAATTTTAATTTGTAATAGAATATTTATTAATAAATTAGGAATTTTAATTTATCTTTTGGTCAAATTTAGGAATTTTAATTTATCTATAGTGTCAAATATGTTCTTAACAACCAACAACATAAAAAATGCAACCATTAGCAGTCTATCTTTAGACCCCTCATTTTAAGGACCTTTTTGTATGATCTATTTGTAAATTTACCCGAAGGGTGACCATTACAAACATATTAGTATGCATTTCTTATGCCCAGTTCATTTCCTAATAGAATATGCATGAGTTCCATTCCATCAGGCAGTTACTCCATTGGCTCTCCATAATATATGTTTTCGCTTTTGAGTTAGGGTACCTCTCTACAAGTCTGGTCATAAGTTAAGTATGGCGTAAAGGTCTACTTATCAAAGTATAGAGAATCTGTCTCCCCATTTCCCACCAAGAATTTAAAACTATTTACTAGCTTGTTCCTTGAGTAATTAGGATATAAATCTTAAGAAGGAAGGCTTATGCTTGATCTCCCGTATACTTTTACCCTTTAAGAAGTACAATGAACCCATCTAAAATATATAGATTATTTTCTTCTCTCTATTTGACAATAATCTTTTGGTCATGAATATCTAGTTGCTAAGGTTTAAAGGAGTTATGTTTAGCACCCCCCAACCATTGGTTTACTGACTTCAAAGTAAGCCACTTTAGCATTATAACTACTGGTTTGCCTACTTTTCTATAGGAAAACCTTAAAAGTCTCTCAATGCCTTAAATAGTTCCTTATATAGGAACACATGCAATGATAAATGCATATGCTGAGAATTCAACATAGATTTTGTCAACTAAACTCTAGCAACATAGGGTAGTGACTTATTACACCAATTTTTTTCCAATCTCTTTTAGACATTTTTCAAGAGAGACTTTTAATCCCTAAGTTGTAGTTTCCTTGTAGATGTTGGTAACCGAAGATATATAAATGGAGTGTATTTAGCTTATATACTAGTAATAGATGAAAACCAACTTACATACTATTAGGCATTATTAGTGAGTAACATGCAACTTTTACTAGTGTTTAGCCTCAGTCCAAACAATTGCTTGAATGTGTAAAAGTATGCCATTATGTTACAAATAGACTTTTCATGAGCTTTAGAGAGTAGAAGGAGATCATTAGTAAAGAAAGGAAGAAAGATCAATCATTTTACATCTATTATGAATTTTAAAACTATGATCCCGAGAAATGTTGTGCTTCATTAATCTTGTTACCATGCAACTTTTACTAGTGTTTAGCCTATGTGCAAACAGCTGCTTGCATATGCAAAACTATGCCATTCGGTTACAAATAGACTTTATGCAAGTATATGCCTTAAAGTAAAAAAAATCCATTAAATTCATTTAGACATAAGTCCTTCTCTAGGTTTATCTCAAATCACTCTCTCCACTTCTCTAGCTTTGATAGGACCACTCAACATTCTCACTCCTTCCTTAATGAATCGATTCGATATGAAGGATTTCATAATTTGAAATGTGGAACTAGATTGAATTTTTACTCCCAAAGAATTCCTAAAGATGGCATATTCTTCACTTTTAATTTCCTCATATGAACTAACAACTTCCCTATTATTCTCTAATGACACCCAAAAGGGAGGAGAATTGGGTGAATTCCAGATTTTAATTGAAGTATACTAACTTATAAAACAATGTCTACAAGTTATCACAAATGGAAGAATGAAATAAAAGTAAATGAATTTAATTATGCTTATAAGCAATAAAGTAAAGAGTACGGGAAGAGAAATGCAAATCAATTTATAGTGATTCAAGAAACAATCCTTGCCTATATTCATTCCCAAGACTCGTATTAGATTTCTACTATAATTCTTCTCTCAAGACGAATAGTACTCTTTGTACAATCCTTTATTTTGGCAAAGAGGAACTTCCTTTTTAATTTTTCATCAAGGTAAATAGGAACCCAAACCATTTCCAAATCAACCCAATACAATAACCACATACCCCAAAAATATATTACAACTTAAACTTGTTCACTTAGATACTCTGTTAATCACAAAAAGGTCACACACTTAAAATGAGACAGTAAATGCTCAAATGATTGAAAAATACTTTAAAATGTGTGTATAGGACACTCAAAAAGCTTCTTAATACTAGAAAAATGACAAAACACCTATTTATAGTGCTTTGGGACCTAAAACAACCATTAGAGCCAAGAACTAGCCATTACAATAGCTATTTAATGCATTAATCGATCAATATAGCATGCTAATCAATCAGTATGCATTAAAAGCTCCATATTCACTAATAGTTGGAACATTGGTCGACCAGTATGGATGCTGGTTGACTAATATGACAGACTAGTCAATTATTATATCAACCAGTGTTACAGAAAATCCTAAATATTTAAAATTTAATTAATCTTATATTGGTCAATCACTAACCCATATAGGTCTACCAAACACCTAAAAAATATGATGGTAACTCTTTCAAATATTCAAACTCAATTTGATTAATGCCATTATAATTTAAGACACTCCAAAAAGTTTTCCAAAGATTATTTGAAAGATCAAAAGACTTTTATATTAAGAACAAAAGCTTCAATACCTTTTAATGAATGTAAATACTAATGAAATGAAATGTTTATACATGTTAAGCCTTTTCGATTAAAACCTCCCTTAGTTTAACAATCTCCCCCTATTTAATGATGATAATACATTTATGATATTAAAAAGTAATGTAAGAATTTAATCAGACAAATAACAACCAATATCGAGATAATAATTAGTTCCCCCTTAATTTGCGCATAAAATATAAATCTATAGCAAACATAATTCAATATTGAACAAGAATTAATGAAAATATACATTGTCAAAGAAACATAAATACGCCCATCACATAAAATATATAAAATTACATATACTCTCCTTGCATTATAGCATGTCCCTCCAATATGAAAAAAGTTTTTCTCTCCTTTTTTGGAAACATAAAAAAGAGTCAACTAATTGAAGTAAGGAAACAAAACTCAATCAAATTGTACAGGTCATCAAGTTGATGCATCATGATGTCTTAGAAAAATCAATCTCTCCTTACAACATGGTAAACTGATACTCAATGGTTGTAAGACTAACATTTTGAGCGATGACGTGGTCGAAAGGTGGTGGCCTCATCATCTATAACTAGCTCAACGATGTTACTCAAGAGAGGCTCATCAAGACCATAATAAGTCGGAGCCTCATAAACTGGAGACCAGCGTTGAGGTTGAAGATATTCTCACTAATATGGTCTAGTCATTCGTCCATCAACCAATTGATATCCTATGTAGTTGAGATTAGCAAAGTTGAAGAAGAAATCAAAGTCGCAGGAAGAATATGAAAGTGCTGGAAGATGAGACTAAGAATAAGGGAACATGGAATGTTTTGTTTCTTCTTTGTGGAAGGAAGTGGAACATGTTATGAAAAAGGAAGTGACCAAGGTGACTACGGTTTCCTAGCATAAGAGTATATTGGAACCATAAATCATTATGTCTTAAGAAGGTAAGATGCCCACTAACAGAGACTAAATTATATTTAATAAAAAGATGGTGGAAATAAGGAACAACATTAAATCCATGAACATTATTAGGTTTTATGTATATCTTTGCATCGGGACATTCAAAGATAATCTTGATCTAATCAGGGGCAGAATATAGGTGATTGGCATATTTGGTGTAGTAACTATAGCAAAAAGGATGTTCAGGAATGGGGATGCCTAGGATCTTATTTATGAGGTCAGAGGTGAGATGAATGTCAATGCTACTAATGGTGAAGAAGATTTTGGTGTCACCTTGAATTATTTTGGGAGGAGATTTGTTTAGAAAAGCCAAACATTGGTGGGATTGATCCTATAAGTGTGGTAAGAAGGGATTGCCTTCCTTGATCAATGAAATAACAAACAAGACCATAATCTTTGAATTATTATGAAATAAAAAGAGATATAACATGATTTTTAAGTAGTTCTTGAGAAGCATAATCTTGAAATTTAGAAGAATTGGTATTAAAGCGCTTATCCTTACTATGAGGCATAGGAGGAGAAGGGGTAGGAGATCATGCCCAAATCCTAAGATTCCTAGAGGATGTGTAGGTAGCTTTACCTTGTGTAAGATTCCTAGGCGTATAAGTATGGTTCTAGCTAATTTTTTTTACATAAGTTTAAGTGAAAGAATAAGAATAAAGGAAAAGGTGAATAAAGGTTAGGTATGAAGGATTACTAACAAGATAAAAGTCGTACATCCATAATCTCAATTATGTAATCCTCAATTATTCATCTATCATTGCATAGCATAGATAAGTACTACAAGATGCATATAAAAAAATGAATAGATGTAAAGATTGTAAGATGCACTTAAACCAATGATTAAAAATGCTAAATCAGTTATGAATTGAATTAAGAAAGTTTTAGTTTTGAAAAATAATGTATAAAGAAGAAATTCCCAATTATCATGCAAGCAATACAATCAAAAAATTCAATTTGGATAAAATTAAGCACAATGTAAGACAATTCATAGTTTAAAAATATAAATCAATCATAAAATTAATTAATAAACCTCTAATTTTGAAAAAGTAATTCATAATATGGAAATCCCCAAAATTGATTTAAACAAGAATACTATAACTTTCAATTTGGAAAAACTTAAAAATAATTCAAATCAATTGAGAGTAAATAAAGCTTAAATTACTTATGAATTGATCTAGCGATCCTCCAATTTTGAAAATTTTCATGCAATTTACATGAAATTGGACAATTCCTAATTATGAAACCCTAATTGGCTCTAAATGCTAAATTAATGCAATTTATAGTGTAATAATTGAAATTGAATGCATAAACATGGTGGAAATTGATATTAGTTGCTAATGGAATCATTAATTTAGTAAAGGAAACATGAAATTATGAAAATCCCAAATAAGTACTGTTAAGGATGTGGAATGAATGGGGGATAATTAGTAGACATTTTAGAGTACGAGGTAATTGTTTGGCATTAGATAAAGCGCCTGAATCTCACCAGAAAAGAAGAGTTAATATTGGAGAAGGTTCACACTATGGAGGCAGCTTATATCACTTATTATGGAAGCACTATGGAGGGAGGAGGTTGGCACCAGAGATGAAGGTTAAATACAATGGCAAAGTGCATGTTAGGATTTCCGAAGAATATTTTGCAGAGAGAAAGAGAGGAAAAACTAGAAAATGGGAGTGGTATAGAAGAAAGAGGGACTGTCTACACTTTAAGAAACGTAATTTATTGGTTGACCATATATGTAATTGATCAACCGGTATGTGTTGTTGGTAAACTAAAGTTGGTGACCAATATAGCTTCAAACTCTCTAGGACTTGCCAGTTTAAGACATTGGTCGACCAGTTAGTGTATTTGATCAACCAGAATATGTGATCAGATTCTCCAAAAACTCTCGAGAAAGAAAATGAATTATAGATTTAGCAATATTTATTGACACTAAAGAGTATTAGTTGATCACTCTAATTGGTTAGGGTACTAGTTATGCTACTAAACTGGGAACAAGCTCTTAAGAAAGAATTAATTTAGTTGTTTTAAGGATATTGGTTGACCAATATGGGGTATTAGTTAATCAGTCATTCTGGTGACACACACATTAAAGGTCTTAGAGATCAAATGAAAGAGAAGTAATATATATTAACTCAAAAAATAATTTTAAAGGCATTTATCTAATGAAATTTCCATTAATCATCCTTACTTCTCTTCTAATTAAACAAAATCTATCCTCACTCATAGGTTTAGTAAAAATTTCAGCCAATTGGTATTGTGTATCCATGAACTCTAATTTAATATCTCCATCTTGCACGTGATCTTTAATGAAATGATACTTAATTTCTTAAGTTTTTGGTGCTTAAATGTTGAATAGGATTCCGTGTAAAGCAAATGACACTAGTTTTATCACACTTAATTGGTATTTTATTAAGGTCTAATACATAGTCTCTAAGTTATTGTCTAAACCAAAATATTTGTGCCTAATAATTGTTAGCAACCATGTGTTTGGCTTCCTCTATAGATAAAACAATTGAATTTTGTTTCTTAATAAAATAAGAACTAATTCATTTCTTATAACTTGACAATTACCGAATGTGCTCTTTCTATCTAATAGATAATAAAAATTGCATCTAAATAACCAACTAAGTCAAAGAATATATTTTTAAGGTACCAAAGTCTTAATAAAATGATTTGACATAAGTATCTAAAGATGCACTTAACTTCTATTATATGTGATTCTCTAGGGCTTAATTGAAATCTAACACATAGGCAAACATTAAACATGATATTAGGCTTACTTGTTGTAAGATAAAGTAAGCTACCAATTATACCTCAATAAAGCTTTACATCTACTGGTTCCCCTCTTCATCTTTATTCAATTTTCTTATAATGCTTATAGCAGTCCCTAATAGTTTAGCTTAGTCCATTATAAAGCAATTGAATAATTCTTTGGAGTACTTTTCTTGATTTATAAACATACCTTCCTTTATTTTTTTGAATTGGAGTCTAAAAAAGAAGTTAAGTTCTCCTATCATGCTGATCTTGATCTTGAACCCATGCTAATCTTGAACTCCCTACTTATATAGTTGGAAAATTCTTTACATATATTCTCATTAGTAGCACCAAAAATAATATCATATAAATTTGAACAATTAGGATATCATGATTGTGCATTTTAATAACAAGTGTAATGTTTGCTTTGCTTTTAGAGAATCCATTTTCTAAAAGAAATACACGTAGCCTATCATATCAAGCTTAAAGTTTACTGGCAATGGTTGGATGCATCATATTTTTCAATATGGGGATGTTGACCAACATTAATTCTTCTTTAATGAAGCCATTGAAAAAAGAACTTTTAAATTCCTTTGAAACAATTTGAAATTCATATAAGATGCAAATAAAGGCAAGAGCCTAATGGCTTCTAGCCTAGCCATTGGAGCAAAGTTTTTCTCAAATTCTATGCCCTTCTTTTAATTATAACCCTTTGTTACAGATGTAGCTGTATTTCTTATAATAATGCTTGAGTAATCTAATTTATTTTTAAACACCCACTTGGTACTTATAGTTTGGTGATCATTAGGTTTAGGTATTATTTCCACACTTTATTCCTCTCATATTAGTTTAACTCCTCATTCGTAGCTAGAACTCAACTTTCATAATTAAGGGCCTCTTCTATTTTCTTAGGTTCAACTTGAGAAAGGAAAGAGAAAGGAAAGCAATGAGATAAATCTTCAAGATGAGATCTAGTGATTACCACTTATTAATCATCACCTAAAATTTTATTTGAAGGATGGATCTTCTTTTATTTCCAATCTCTCAGGAGTTTCTCATCCTTCTTATTTTACTCACTTAGTTCAATAATGAGTTCATGAGCAACTTATTGGTGATCACTTTTGTTTCCTTTGAGGGCTAGTGACTTTAGTTCTTTGGATATACCTGTATTATTATCTTTAAGGAATTTTTGGGATATAAATGTAGATTGATCAAAGACAACATGGATGGATTCTTCAATAGTAAGGCTCTTCCTATTAAACACCCTATATGCTTTGCTAGTTAAGGAATAGCCAAGAAAAACCCTTCATCCATTTTGGAATCAAATTTCCTTAAGTTAACATTAATATTGAAGGTATAGCATTTAAAACCAAAAACTTTGAAGTAATTGATTTTTGGCTTCTCCCAATGTTAAAGTTCATAGGGGGTTTTATTTAAGGTTGGTCTTATGTAGACTCTATTTGAAATGTGACATATGGTGGAAACTGTCTCTTCAAAAATACTTAGGAAGGTCATACTTAATGATCATGGTTCTAGCCATTTCTTATAAGTCCATATTTTTCCTTTCAACAACTCTAGTTTGCTGAGGGTTCTCAAAGAAGAAAAATTGTGAAAGATATTATTATCTTCATAAAAGGTTTCAAACTTTTCATTTTCAAATTCCCTATTATGTTCACTCTTAATAGAAGGAATAGAAAGTTCCTTTTTATTGTGCATAAATTTGACAAACGCACCAAAACATTCATCTTTATTAGCTAAGAATAAGGTCCAAGTGAATCTACTAAAATCATCAACTACTACAAAAGCATAAAATTTACCACCTAAGATAGTTACCCTAATTGGTCCAAACAAATCCATATGCAGTAATTGTAAAAGTCTAGCATAAGTTATCAACGCTTTACTTTAGAACGAGCTTTTGGTTTGCTTTCCCATTTGAAAAGTTCCACAAATCTTTTCTTTCTCAAATTTGACCCTTGGGAGCCCATTTATAAGTTTTTTTAAGATGACGTCAGAGATGAGGTTCATGCTTGCATGTCTAAGTCTCTTATACCAAATCCATGCATCTTCACTAATAGACATTAGACATTTCAGATCTAGAAAAAGCATCAAGAACAATTGTATATATGTTTCCTTCTTCTTTTTTTTTTCCAAAAAATGCAATCCTATTGTCAACTACTCTAGATACAATGCATAATCTCCCTTTAAAGCATACTTTATAACCTGTGTCATATAATTGGTTCACACTTAACAAGTATGGTTTAATCCATCAACTAAAAGTACATTATCAATAATTGTGTGTTCTTTCTTACCAACTTTGTCGATGCTAATTATCTTACCTTTGGCATTATCTCCAAAAGTGACAAAATCTCCATCTTTGTCTTTAAGAGTTGAAAATTAGGATGCATCATTGGTCATATATTTTGAGAATCCACCATCTATATACCGTCTGTTCCTCTTTTTCTTAGAACCATACAAAAGAAATCCAATAAATATGTTTTAGGTACCTAAATAAGCTTGGGTCATTAGTTATTAGTCTTCTTCTTATTTTCAACCTACTTGATTGATGGTTTATTCATTGTATTTTTGTTTTGAAAAGAAGAATTTATCAATTTGTCCATACTTACCATAAAAGTAACATACCATGGTGTATGATTTGATAGTACGGTGATGGCCATTATAACTTTGATGTATAAATTCATTCCTCTTTTATTTTTATATGCATATCAGTCATAGAAACTTCTTTTTTATGAAAATGATTTGAGTAATCTATTTGGATAATGAAATTTTCTAGCATAATTGCATATGTGAATTATGTTTCTTTTATTATTGTGAGGCTTATTTGGAGTGTGGACATATATCATATAATTGTGCTTAGTGTAAGGTCTAACATGGTATGAATGGGATTGCATGTCATCATATGTTTTTGTATAGAAGTTACACCTATTCTTTCCTTAAGAGTGTTAAATTCTCAGTCTAGAGTGTGAATGATATATGAAAGCATAAGGTTTGCTCTTAACGTGAGCCCTAGTGAATGTGCCAAATGCGTGCTTAGATATGGATGCTGTTGGACCCCGAACTTTGATTGGACGTCAGAATCATTAAATGAGTAATCGGTAGTGAATGT
>JANKOD010000191.1:18541151-18551782 GCA_026284645.1 Erythroxylum acuminatum
TATACTGAAATTGGTTTGAATGCTCTAGCATGCCACCCTTGCGGGTCACGGGCTCAGATATCACCGTCGATATCGGGTTCGGGTCTTGCGGAAGTGGGGTGCTACATAATTTCAAGGCAAATTAATATGCAATTTCTCTCACAATTTCTTATTAATATGTAATTTCTCTCTCATCTTAATTATACAGATCGCAATTTCAAGGCAATTCATAGGAGTATTAATAAGGGTATATCTATAATTTCATTAGCTTTCTTAATAAGAGTGTATTTTTCTAAAACGACACTTATTATGAATTGGAGGGAGTAAATTTCTTTGTGATCTACAAGAAAAGGCATAACAAAAAAAATATGAAACTCTCACCATAACTTCACTGCATTCATACATTTTGGTGCCAAAAAAAGGCGAACCATGTGCATTAGAAGTGAGCAATAGTTGTTTCAAATTGTCATAAAAGAATGCATTTAATAGGTTTGAAATTAGTGGGTATAAATGTAATTTCAGCTGTAACAGTAAGGGGTACATTTGGCATTCGAATATAAAAGTCGGTTAATTCATTGACTATAAAACGGCCCCCGCCATTCGTCCAATTCTTTCTCTCGCTCTCTCTTTCATTTCGTCTGAATTTCGTAGTCCAGATCCGCGATGCCTGTGAATCTCACTCCCAAAGCCGTGCCGGCGATAATCTCTGGCGACCTGAACCTGAAACCTTTGGTTCAGGTCGTCGACATTAAGCCGATAGGGAGCGCTCAGGAGAGGTACCGTTTCTGGATATCCGATTCCGTCTTCACGCAACAGGCGACGCTCGCTACTCAGCTAAATGATCAAGTCAAGACTGGTCGAGTCAAGAAAGGATCGGTTGTTCAGTTGATCGATTATATATGCAGTGAAGTTCAAAAGCGCAAGTGAGTTAAACTGTTTACACTTATCCATTCGCATTTTTCCTATTACTTTTATTCGTTAATTTGAATGGCATTCAATTTTTTTTATTAGTGTTATGTTAAATGAATTATTTTAGAAAATGTGCGTAGATTTTCATTTCTCCTTGAAAATTGAGCTTCCTAGCGACAATGTCACTTACCTTGTCACAGATTATCGTATCTTTGAATATGTTAAGAGTTGATTTCTACAGATATGGATGGACACGTGCTATCGTTTGTGTGTAGTTATACAAATGCTGTGAAACAAATGAATAAAATTTGCTAGCTGTTTATAGAGCAGCTACTATCTGCAGACTTCTTCTTTGATTGTTCGTAATTAGTGGGACTGCAGCTAATTAGGTCTGAACTGTTCTCTTTCTCCCCAATAATGATGTAAAACTTATTAATAGTGTTTTGTAGTTTGAGTTTATTGAACTCATAAAGTTAGAAACGGAGAGTAAATGGAGGAACGCTTTTCGGAGTGAGTAACAAGAACAATAAATTTGATTTGTGTCTTGACTTTGAAGCATAACTTTTGCACTTCTATCGTTTTTATTCCTTACTTTACAGGATTGTTATTGTGCTGAACTTGGAAACTATAATCCCAGAGTGTGAGATCATTGGAAACCCAAAGATGTTCTCTGAAATTGATGCACATAAAGGATTGCCTAATGACAATTCAGTGCAGTTAACCAGTGTTGGTGTTGAGAAGACGAGGGCCTCAAATTGTGCTAATAATATGCAGAACTCCAATCCTGTTCTGAGTAACCAAAATCACAGCAGCGGTGCACTTGGTATAAGATCTGCTCTTTCATCTCAAAACTGTGCGGCTGGTGTGCAGCATTTTCATGCTCCATTCAGAACCCAAAATAATGGCAATAATATGCAGAGTTTCCAACCTAGTATACAGCCTCCATACCAGCCACCTCCAGCATATAGAAATAGAGGTCCAATCATGAAGAATGAGGCACCAGCACGAATCATTCCTATTGCAGCTTTGAATCCCTATCAGGGACGGTGGGCTATCAAGGCCAGAGTAACTGCAAAAGGGGATCTCCGTCGCTACAATAATGCCCGGGGAGATGGGAAGGTCTTCTCATTTGACCTTCTTGATTCTGATGGAGGTGAAATACGAGCAACCTGTTTTAATGCTGTTGTAGACCGCTTCTATGATGCCGTTGAGGTGGGTAGGGTGTATATGATTTCAAAGGGCAGCCTAAAACCTGCACAAAAGAATTTTAACCATTTGAAAAATGAATGGGAGATATTTCTTGAAGCAACTTCAACAGTGGACCTTTGCCCTGATGAAGATGGTTCTATTCCTCAACAGCAGTTCTCCTTCAAACCCATCAATGAAATTGAATATGCTGAAAACAACTCTATTGTTGATGTTGTTGGTATTGTGACATCTGTGAACTCCTCTGTCCCTATCTTGAGAAAGAATGGTACGGAAACTCAGAGGAGAATTCTGATTATGAAGGATGGTTCTGCCATGAGTGTTGAGCTAACCCTTTGGGGGGATTTCTGCAATAAGGAAGGCCAAAAGTTACAAGAAATGGTTGATTCACGGAATTTTCCAGTTTTGGCTGTCAAATCAGGGAAAGTCAGTGACTTTAATGGGAAGTCCTTGGGGACAATTTCTTCTACTCAGCTCTTTATGAATCCTGATATTCCAGAGGCTCATGGCCTCAAAGACTGGTTTGATCGAGAAGGCCACTCTGCTGTTTCTCTATCCATCTCCAGAGATATTATGCCAGGGGGATCGAAGAATGAAACGAGGAAAACAGTTTCTCAAATCAAGTATGAAGGTCTTGGGAGATCAGACAAGCCAGATTGGGTCACTGTAAGGGCAACTATAACTTTTATCAAAACGGATTCATTTTGTTACACAGCTTGCCCGTTGATGATTGGAGATAGACGGTGCAACAAAAGAGCGACAAGATCTGGAAACTCGAGATGGCAATGTGACAGGTGCAATCAAGAATTTGATGATTGTGATTACAGATACCTTCTCCAAGTTCAGATTCAAGATCACACGGGACTAACTTGGGTAACAGCTTTCCAAGAGTCTGGGGAAGAGATATTAGGTTTGCCAGCAAAGGAGTTATACCTGTTGAAATATGAACTGCATGATGATACAAGGTTTGCAGATATAATAAGGAGCAGACTCTTTGTGGAGTTTCTTTTCAAGCTTAGGATCAAAGAGGAAATATATGGTGAAGAACAAAGGATGAAAGTTACTGTTGTTAAGGCGGAAAGAGTAAACTACGCTTCAGAAAGCAGATTCCTAGTTGATTTGATTCCCAAATTCATTAGGCACTAATTTGAACCCGAAGCTACTGTTATTTGATTCGGAGCTTTTGGTTCGCATATTGTTCATACTAAATTCTTTTTCAGCTGAGTTTCACTGCATTCAGGCAGATAAACATTCTTATAATCTGCCAATCTTAGGTGTATTTACATGTATCAATTATGGCAAACTGAACTTGAGATGCGACAATTTGAACTCATTCTTATGTTCATTTGGTGATAGCCAATTCAAATGATAATTGTCTGATAAACGATCTTCTGTTTGGAGAAATCATCCAGGAGCATGCCCCTTGTCCCATTTAATTATTACATTCCTTTTCAAGTACCACTTAATGTCTGTTATTCGTGATAGAATCTTATTATAGAAGAGCTAGATGTCGTGCGTTTCGTTACTTGTGGAGCTAGTTTCAGAATTCACACGTCTTAGCAGCTAATGGAACCGCAGAAAACACATATGATGAAGATTATCGCTGGAAATATCAGAAACACACATAGCAAGCGAAAAAGAATTCATAACATTCTCAGAATGTCACACTCCTTAGCTTCGCTTGACGGGATCGAAATTGGCGACTCCGATGACAGCACCGACAATGGCGACAAGCACAACACCACCAGCAACAATGCTAAGCAAGAAGTTTTTGAGTGACGGAGAGACGCCGGGTCCGGCAGCTTCAGCCACTTCCGGAATCACCATGGATGCTGTGAGAGCACCTGCAGTCAAGCCAGTGACGAACTTATCCTTCAAGGAGGCCTTGACTTGAAGATTCCTATTGGATCTTGATACTCCATTAAGCTCAGAAGACCTCACTGGAAGTGGCTTAAAGAAGGCCTCGGAACTTGGGAAGACCCTCTTTTGGGTTGCAGAAGTTAATGGCATAGCCATTGAAACAGCTGAAGTTGAAGACATTTTCTCTTTCTTTCTCACTTAGAGTTCTGCCCTTCTTACAACAGTAGATTTTATGTGGAAGTTCACTGATGATATGAGTTGGATGGCATTGTTATTTGGTTTATGAGAGTGGACGGAGGAGAGAGACAAGGAGAGGTGGAGAATTAAGATATGGAGTGGACTTGTGATCTTGAGCACTGTCCTATGTGGCAGCTTCTCCTTTAGTGATTTGAGGATAAGGTTATCTGGTTGGTCCAATCGCCATCAAGTTTCAAGTTTACTAGCAGAGAGCAGTGGCATAGGCTTATTTGGTCGTGGCTAATGTGATGTACCCAGAAAGTGAATAGTTGCCTTTGTCTATGTTCAATTGTTCTATTTTGGGTTCTTGACCTTTCCCGCTTAAGAATAAGGCTCACAAATATCTGGACTCAAGTCTTGAGGACCCAAGTATCGATACTTTGGGTACCTCATTCCCATCCAACAGACGATCTGGTCCCATTCCCTCCACTATCATGAGCAGTAACAATGAAGGTATTAATATATATATTTTTTAGTAATAGGAGAATAACAGAAAACATTACATGGTAATTTTTGAGTGACAGATCCTCCTCTAAGAGGATAAGTATGCATCTGCTAGGTGGGTAACAAAGTTTTACACAGAGATAGAATCCACGGTTTCTACTTTCTAACCAACCGATTAACATTTTGTTTTAAAATTTTAAAATCATGTTACCGAAATTTAATGCTTAAAAGCATAGATTTTGGACTGTAATAATTCTACAGCCTATTGGGGGCCGGTCCCAATATGATAAATTAGGGTGTCTTTTATCTAATTGTCTAATTGACGAGGATTGATCCACCTTTTAATATCTAAATATATCCAATCTCTTTATTACTACAACTGACATTTCTTGTCTTTAAAATCCTAACATTTTTTGGTGATCACTTTTGTTTCCTTTAAGGGATAATGACTCTAGCTTTTGGGATACACCTATATCATCAGCTTCTAAGATCTTTATCGGATATAATAGTTTTAGATTCATAAAAAACAACATGTATAAATTCTTCAATAGTAAGGTTTTTCCTGTTAAACACCCCATATGCTTTGCTAGTTAAGAAATACCCACCAAAAATCCTTCATTTGTTTTGGAATCAAATTTTCCTAAGTTATATTTAGTATTTAATATATAGCACTTACAACTAAAAACTTTACAGTAAATTGATTTTTGGCTTGTTTGCATGCCATAGTTCATAAGGTTTTATCTAAAGTTAGTCTTATGTAGACTCCATTTGAGATGTGGTATGCCTGATAATACCTTACATGATCATATTTTCCTTTTAACAACTCCATTTTGTTAAGGTATTCTTGGCGAAGAAAAATTGTGAAAGATATTATCCTCACAAAAAGATTTAAACCTTTATTTTCAAATTTCCTACCATGTTCAATCCTAATAGAAGCAATAGAAAGTTCCTTAGCATTTTGTCCGTTTTTAACAAATTTAACAAATGCCCTGTAACATTCATCTTTGTTTGCTAGGAATAAGACCTAAGTAAATCTACCAAAATCATCAACTATGAAGAAATCGTAAAATTTACCACCTAAACTAACAACCCTAGTTAGTCCAAGCATATCCATATAAAGTAATTGTAAAATTCTAGCGGAAGTTACTAAATTTTTACTTTTGAATGAGCTTTTTGTTTGTTTTCCCATTTGACAAGATACATAAATCCTCTCTTTCTTAAATTTGACCTTTGGAAGCCTATTTACATGTTATTTAGAGTCGATATTGGAAATGAGGTACATGCTTGCATGCCCAAGTCTCCTATGTCAACATATATATATCTTAGAGAAATTATCAAGATAAATTGTATATGTTTTCTTCTCCTTTTCCTAAAAATGCATGATCTCCCTTCAAAGCATACTTTGTAGCCTTCTTTATATAATTGGTTCACACTTAATAAGTTATGTTTCAACACATCAACTAAAAAAACATTATCAATAATTATGTGATCTTTCTTACCAAATTTGTCAATGTCAATTAATGTATCCTTGGCATTACCTCTAAAAGTGAAGAATCCTCAATATTTATCTCTAAGAGTTGAAAATTAGGATAGATATCTAGTCATATGCCTTGAGCACCCACTATCCATGTATCATCTGTTCTTCTTTTTCTTAGAGACCTACAAAACAATCCAATTAATGTGTTTTAGGTACCCAAATGGGCTTAGGACCTTAGTTATTAGTCTCCTTCTTTTCAACCCAATTAGTTGAAGGTTTATTCATTACTCTTTGTTTTGCGAAGCAAAATTTGCTAATATGCCTATATTTACCACAAAAGAAACATATCATGTCATATGATTTAATAGTGACCATTATAACTTTGATGTACGAATGCATTTCTAGTTCTTTTATATGTATATGAGTCATAGAAACTTTCTCTTTGTGTAAGTGATTTAAAGGCTCTCTTTGGACAAAGAAAAATGCTAGCATACTTGTATGTATGAGGTATGTTTCTTTCATTATAATGATGCTTGTATCAAGTGTGAAAATGTGTCATATAATTATGTTTGGTGTAAAGCCTAATGTGGTATTAGTGGGATTGGATGTTATCATGTGTTTTGGTATAGAATTTGTACATATTCTTTCCTTAGGAGTGTTGAATTCTCAGTATAGATTGTGAACGATAAATGAAAGCATAAGGTTTGCTCTTAATATGAACCCTAGTAGATGTGTCATGTGTGTTTTTAGGCTCCATGTTCATTTATTATACTAGGCATTAGCTCTTTGCCATGTAAGTGCTTTCCTTTGACAAAATTAGTTTTGGTGCTAAAAGCATTCTTTTAACTATATCCAATTGCATACCTATTACTAGAATTCTTTTGAGCTCCTAATATGTTTCTAATTTCTCACTGCATTTTATGAACTTAGATAATGAGTCCTTAAGAGAATCAACTTCCTTCTTCAACTCTTTATTCTTATGCTTTAAAGCATCTAAGTCATGATTATCCTCTATGGCTACTGATTGACCTTTTTCTAAGTTAGTCAATATTGTAATAATTGTAGTAATCACTTCCCAGCACTTACGGTTATTACAATATTGACTAACTTTACCATTTTCTTATTATCTAACCTATGGATTAGTATTGGATTTTAATAAAGAAATTTAAAAACTTAAACAATTACAATGAAATAGGCAGCAAAATTGAACGTAGAAACAAGGAATCACTTAGAAAATTATCAATATCGGAACTTAGTATCTAGGTTTCGAATCCCCTTAAAAACCTTTATTTGATTGATTTTTTATTATGAAATTATTTTATTGATTTATTATATCGTGGAGATTCCTATGGTATGCTAATTGTTGACCTTGAGTCTACTAGCAACTAATCCTAAGATTGTTCAATTGAATTACTTAGGATAAAGTTTATAGGATTACTTTACTGATTTGTGAATCCCTCTATTAAGTTTGACCCTAATTCAGAAGATTTATGTCATCTTATCTCAAGGGTTGTAATCAACTCCTTTTAATTACAACAGATCTATTCAAACCTAGGATTTCTCAATCTTTATATATAAAAACAGATTATGATATAATATTCTTGGGTCTGTTAGAACATATATTAAACACATAATTGAATCGCAATAGATCAATTAAAACATTTGTATTAAATAAAAGAATTAAAACATATTGTAGCACAAACTAGGGTTCATCTAACCTAGACACTAAAGAAGTTTAGCTACACATAATAGAAAATGAAATCAAACATAAACTGAAAGAAAAACGAATACAAAGCAAAGAGTTCACAATTCTAAATCTCCCTTTCTCTTCTATCTAATGTTCTTGCAAAGTAAAGATTTGATCTTGTATTCTGTTAGATCTTCCGATGATTTCTTCACATTTTCCATGTTCCTTGATCAATATCGTCCCTTCTGGATGTTCTCCACGTCTGGAATCGTCTCTAAAAGTCCGCTTCCCTCTTTTGTTGCCGAACATGTCCTTTTATATGAAAATTTAGGGTATCTGGGACTTACAGTCTGATACACGGTTATTTATCAGACCGTGTATCTCTAAAAATACTTAAAATCATGATTTTGCGTGGCTTAGGAGAAATGCACGGGCTGATGCACGACAGTGGATCCCTTTTATGTTTCGATTCTTTGTTTTATGTCGTGTTTTTATTTGAATTCTTCTCCTTTAATTTCATGAAGGCAATTAACCCTATAAACACACTTGGAGTAGATTAAGTAGCAAATATAAAACAAAAGTATAAAATATCAAGCAAAATACATCAAATATAGGTGTAAAATATAGTTAAATATTCATCCATTAGCTACAACTTTAGAAGCTTTGATGTTATGCAATTCATTCTTTATCTTTTCATTTTCCCTCATGCATGCATTTAGATTCTTTTAAACTTATGTGAGTTTGGAAGATAGCTTTTCCTTTTTCTTGCTAATAATTTCAAGTCTCTCAACAAGTCCATCATATTTTAAATCACTGTCGTTGTTATCGTTATCACATAATTTAAAGATAAAGAGTACCTTATCATCATCTTTTGCCATAAAACATATGTGAGCTACGTCTCCTTTCAAATGTTCACTTTCGGAGTCATTTGTGTCATCCCAATTGGAGGCTTTGAGTGCCTTCTTTCTACCTTTGTCCCTCTTCTCCTTTATGTCACTTCTTTCATATTTGTTGCTTTCTTTGAGGAGAGGGCATTAGGACTTCACGTGTTAGGGTTTTCGTATATTTAAAACAAATAATATTATTTGATTTACGTTTTGAGTCTATCTTACCATCTTTGTATTCCTTTCTTCTTAAGGATTTCTTCTTTAAGAATTTCTTGAATTTTCTAGTAATTAAAACAATAATTTCTTTGTCACTTTCCCGTGATGATATCTCTTCCACATCACTTAATTCTTCCTTTAAGAATTTGAATGCAAAATTCATTTTATTTGGAAGTGTCATTTCTTCTTGCATCTCTTGGAGCCTTATTTTGCATGCAAGAAGAGATCTAATAAACTCCTCTAATGATAGAGTTGTTAGGTCCTTAGTTTCTTATATGACCGTCACTTTAGCTTCTCATACTTTTAGTAGTAACCTAAGTAACTTTCTTACCATTTTAGCATTAGTCTAAGATACATGCTAGAAATGCTTTCTTCATTTTTCATTTGGAACAATTCATATTGGTTAGTTAGTATGTTAACTTTGCTTTCTTTAACTTAATTTGTTCCCTCATGAGTAAATTATAGTGTGTGCCAAATTTCGTAAGTCGTTTCACATATAGATACTCTATTGAATTCACTTCTTCCCGACGCGTAAAAGAAAATATGGACTACTTTACTATTTAAGAAGATTAATCTTTTGTCTTGGGGATCCCATTCCTTTTTCAACTTGGGACTTTTCTATCCTAGATAATTTTAGTAGGAATGCATAGACCACTTGAAACAATTTCCCATAAATCAACATTTTCGAAATTAAAAAAAAAATCATTCTTGTTTTCCAATAAAGGTAGTCATTTCCATTAAAAAAAATGGGGCTCTACTAATATTTTCACCTCTCAGTTAAAGGATGGTGAAGATGCTTCTAAGTATGTCATTATGACATTTTCTATAGGATTTCATTTGAAATGGTACCTCTATAAACTTACTCCAGTACCATTTATTATACACTAATAACACCCAAGAGGGGAGTGAAATAGGTGAATTCAAGAGTTAGTTAAAGTATACTAACTTATAAAATAATGTCAACAAATTATCACAAACGTAAGAATGAAATAAAAGAAAATGAATTTAACTATGCTTGTAAACAACAAAGTAAAGAATAACGCAAAAGAAATACAAACTTATTTATAGTGTTCCAGCGAATAATCCTTGCCTACATCCACTCCTAAAACTCGTATTGAATTTTCACTATAATTTTTCTTTTATGACGAAGAATAACCTTTGTATAATATTTTATTTTTAAAAAGATAAACCTTCTTTTCAATATTTCTTAAAAGTAAAGAGGAACCCCAATCCACTTTTAGATAAATTGTAGCGCCCCTTACTGCAGGGTACACACCGGGACACTCGGAGGTCATTCTGGTACATATACTATGACAAGGGCGAGCTACGATAGATCACTACATTCACTTCACATGGCATCATATCATTAATTACTTATAAGCATCAATAGAAAATCACAGTATTTTAAAAACTAACTTTTTCCTCATTTCATTTCTCAAAACCGAAAGTCTACATTGTGTCTTTCAACATTTTCCATACGTACATCATCAAAAACTTAATAAAATAGTACTACATGAATGAAGAAGATATGTACAATCTAACTAATCTATCCAAAAATCCCAACTAACCGACCTTTGAGCCATGACTTCTCTTGCAATCACAATCTACACAGCTGGTAGAGCCTCTCAGAAGCTAGAGTCGTCTCTCAGTCCTGAAAAGATAACATTGCAATTTTGGTGAGTTTTGCGAACTCAATGAGGTAACCATCATCGATGGTTCACTCAATTCA
>JANKOD010000191.1:18574193-18598635 GCA_026284645.1 Erythroxylum acuminatum
AAAAATGCATGAATGAATGAATTCATAAGAAGAAAGAATAATTCTTCTCTCCCAAATACTCTGAAATTTTAGTTTCGATTTTATAACATGTTATTTTAGTTTCAGTTTTATAACAGTTTGATAATTATACAATAACGAAATGGTAAATGCATTTAAAATGAAAACTAAAACCAAAAAAAAATTTTAGTAAATAATGATTAGAATTAGTATAATTTTATATCCTACTGTAATAATGCAATTAGATTATTGAATTGGTGCGTTTTCTGACGCAGTCGATACATAATGATCATGGATGCAATAATTATCTACTTCTACAATTAATTATTTAATTATTTTTCTTCTAACTTGAGCTTCCATCTTAATTAGGACACCATGTCTTCTAATTGAAAATTCTTGCTCAATAAAATTAATTGCAATAAACTAGAAATTGCTCAAAATCATAACTATAATATTATCCAAAGGCAATTTAACCATTCCATATGCATATAAAAATCGATCAAGCTTATCAATTATTAAGTACTGTAGCGCCCTTTCTTGATCTGTAAAGGTTTCCCTGAGGGAATTTGATTCGTTTTCTCGCAACATATTTACGAGCATTAAGGATAAGAAACGGCATCAGTGTTCCTGTTAAAAAGTATTACACCTTATCCTTGCATAAAAAGCTCATCAAGTGTGGGGTTCTAGTTCCTATGCTGCGTGCCATCATTTACATCATTGTAAACTCCAAACAGGCCAAACCTTCTTTTGGTTTCAGTCAACCATCACACTAATTACTATATCCATGTCCATATTCCTCCATTATCTCCTCAACGTGGATGCTCTCGGTTGGCCCATAAGCATTTTATAATATTAATATTACACACGCCACCATCTCCGACCAGGCCTCAGACACCATGTGTTCACAAAGCATGTACATTTTCAGAGAATGTGAGAATCACGATGAACAGACATTCTTTTCGGGGTCTGTGATCAGTCAAACAAAGTTTCACTGGCACTCATTTGGTGGAACCTGATTGGTCCACACCCTGGCCGCTTTCTCCTCCTGCACAAGTCTCTTGAGGTGAACATTTCTTTTTGGCGGGGTCACCTAATGGAAAGGTCCAATTCCAACAGTTCTTCACATTTTCTCAACGTGAAAAAGACCAGAAACTCTTTATCTGTAGACAGGGTTAGTGTTGCATAGGGTCTAAGTTAGTCACGAATCTTGTCGACTAATCTTGAGGGAATATTGAATTATGGCGTTGAAGGTGATAGTAGTGATTACTTGTTGGTGCAGGGTCTATTTGAGTTGATTATCAATCACCTCAGAGTCTCAGACACCATTAACAATGAACAGTAGTAGTAGCTAGCATTGGAATTATGAAGATTGAAGTGCCGCAATCATTCCTAATGAAAGGCAACTGATTGGTGATAAGGGACGCTGGGTCAGTGAGTGATTAAACCAGATGCTGTTGTAAGGTAACATGTATTATCAAATGAAAATGCTACGGTATGAATTCAGGAGGAATGTTTAGGACTCTCCATCATCAGAAAATATAACTTGCTATATCAACCACTAGGAGGTTGGAACACAGACGTGTTTGTTAAGGTCCATGTACAAATAATTTATATATACTTTTAAAACAGAAAATACATTAATTATCTAGTTAAGGTTGAGGATACATGTATCTTGTTAGTATTCACTGGCTTAAAAAGGTACAAATAAATCTAACCTTACCTTATCTTCATCAAAAAGAACAATTGGTATGATCATTAGGACAATATAATTGACCCTAAAAAAAAGGTTTAGGTGGAAAAGTGATATTTAAAGAACCAATGTGATTTCCAGCATGAGGTTATTCTCAAATTGAAGCTTCTCCTTATATTCTTTTTCTTTTTTCTAAAAAAAATTCACTGTAAATCTTCATCATTTGACATTGATCACCAACAGTCCTAATGCTGACAGGTTTGCTTCAATTTGGTCCAAGGAAAGGACTCGAGCATCCATCAGAGGATTCTGATATCGATTCGAAATAATTAAAGCTTCTTTTCAATAGAAGCTGATGAATGGGATCATTGTTAACACCTCAAACTTTCTATGTTGTGTCAGCAAGATAGATATACATGCCACCACCAACAAATGAAACACACCTGTATTAGATGCCTCAGTTGCTTTTTTGTTGCATCTAAGCTACCATATGCAATTGATAACTGTTATGCAAGGTTTTAAATAGTAAATTAGGTATTACACTGGACTATTGTGACAAACCTAATTATTGATAATATAAACGTAATTATAACACTGAAGCAGAATATAATGTCAATATTGAGACAATTTTTAAAAATGTGTAATGATATATAATTCTTCCACTAGATCATTGGATAGTTGATAAATTGTACAGAGTGTCACAAGAAAAAAAAAGTATTTCAATCCATGATTTTTTTTTATTGTTAAACACTTGAATTTGTTGTGTTGTTATCAACAATTAATTACACAAGAAATGACAATATGAAGTCATAGTCAAATGTGTCGAGACAGACGTAGAAAAAATGCCAAGAATTAGCAACATTGGACCCATATTAAGTGTTAAATTTGGACCGTTTGGTCCACCTATTGTGTGTAAAAGAGACACGACACAAATGTAGCTGCTTGTCCAATCAAATAAGTATTCTTTTTTGGGCACAAATATACACTTAGAAAACAAACAAATGTCTCTGCAGGAATCGTTTGGACATAGATATGAATAATTTATAATTATCATGCAAAACCCTTTCGGAATTTATTAAAGAACTACCAAATTCCTCATGCCTCTCAGTTTATTAGGTGATGTGTTGCACTAAGAAGACATGTGAAGCTAAGATTTATGAAGAAGATTGTAAAATTTGTGAGAAAGAAAGTACGCTCAGCAAAATAGCAAATGCTCGAGAAGCTATGGTCCCATATATGCCCCACACAAGGAAGCGTTCTCATGCCTTTGCCTTAATTCATCTCCATCTACACACGTATATTCTCATTCATTCTTCCTATTAAATAACGTTCTATGTGTTTAGTGATACATGCATTTGAGTTAAAAGGATGTTTTCTTCCACATACAAAATCCTAGATGAGTACTCCACATCGTATTCTTGGAAACGTGTTTCGTTAACCAGTCAAGTGGTATTTGCATGCAAGAACTTGCTAACTAAACATTAATGGTTGAATCCGTCCTTGTCATACAAACTAACAAGTAAAACCATTGCTGCAACAGGTGAACACTTAGCTATCTATCATACTTTTGCTGAATTCAATGGAGCAAAAATTGTCGTCTATGCTCATTTTGGTTATAAAGAAGGGACTTACCTCGTAGCCTGTCTCTATCAAATTGGTCAGTTTAAACAGTTTGATAACAAAAACGAAGTGTGTAAATCGTAGAAAACCTGTATACAAAAGTTCATCCACTGTATTGCTGAATGTAGATAGAATTGTTGAACAGACAAATGGTTGGCAGGTCGGTAAGGACAAAGGGCTTTAGCAATTGTTGTGAAAGCGATAGCCACATAGCCATCCTGCTGCTGATTGTATAAAAAATTACTTCGTTTTATCTTTGAAACAATCAATCCATTAGTTCTTGGCATATGGTAATCATATATATATATATATATATGTCTAGTTTTACACTATGATACTCTTAACCGAAAGCCAAGTCAAGGAATTTAGCTCTTTAATTATGTCATTAAAGGTGCAAACCTTTTTAAATTGTAATTTAATAGCAAAAAAGAAAGTTAGCCTCAGTAACAAAAGATTATATGTAAAGATTGTAATTTATGTCAAAATTAAAAAATTTTGACATAAATTATTAACTAAAATTTTTTAAAGATATTTTTATTAATCAGTAGATTGACATATAAATACTAATATTAACTGATTTACCAAAAAAAGACATATAAATACTAATACTGATTTTGCGATTTAAAGAGTTAATTAATGACAAAATAAAAGAAAAGAGATTTGGAGATTGATGATTTCACTCATTGAAAACTATGCATATATATACTTGTACAAAATTATATATCATCAAGCTTTTAAAGTACTACAATAAAAATAATCTGATGGCTTCCCTTTCTTCATTTCTCAAATATGCAGATTCCAATATCATCAGGGCTTGAAGACAAGAATCCATTATACTTGTTCATCTCATCTCTACCACTTTGCATCAACAGCAGTGGCATATCTGAACCATTTTCTGCACCAAAGTTTGAAACTCCATGGCCATCGTATCTGTCTTCTTGACTCAACTGCGAAGCCACAAACTTGTCAAGAGCTCTCCAATCTGTTACTTTCTTATTGCCTCCTGTGGTTTGCTCTTCTTCTTCAGCATTGCCGTTGTTGTTATTAGCATATTCTGGTGGAACATACATTGAGCTTGTTGCCCTCTTTATTAATGGCAGTGATGGGCTCTCTAACTGAGGAAGCTGTACAAAACTATCTGTATTCATGAAACTTAAGTTATCTGGTTCTATCTCTTGCTTACACAAGAAATTCTGAGCCAAGAAGCTCTGAGGTTGCCTCGAGATGTAATCAATGGGATCAACCACTAAGCTAACCCCACTTGATTCATCATAAAAATAACTCGAGTCCCAACCTTCAATGGCTTTGGCTTGGCTGTTGGTTCGCTTCTTGAATGCTCGACAAACTACCCATCCTTCTTCCTGCAAATTAAAGTTCCACGGGCAACGGATGAAAAGTAAGAAATTTGTTTTAAAGTTTTTCTTGCATTGATGAACTTGACAATTGGACCCAGGTGTGTGTTGCTCCAAAAAGTTGAATCTTCTTTTTCATTTATTACCACTCTTCTTCTTTTCCTTTCCCTTTTGTAAGTTCAATTTTTTGTTTTGGAAAGAGAAGTAGTGGATTCCAAAAGCTGCCGCACAAGGAAGGGAAATGGAATATCTCTTTTGACAAAAAGAAACAAAAAGAAAAGAGCACCTATGCTACAAACGAGATTGGTGAAAAGTTATTCCTATGCTTTAGAACCATTTGACTTGTAGGGAGTGGAAGTGATCCTGTGCTCTATGACTCTATGCATGGAAACATAGAGGTAGACTAGAAAGAACGTAAAAGAAATTGTTCAAATTGACTTCTATGTAAAGCCTTTTGTCTTTTGGAACTTAATTACAGTTAAGAGAGAGAGGGGGGTGTCCTTGAGCCGACAAGACCCAATTCTGTTGACAATTAAACCTATGGAGGTTTTATAACATGAAAAGAGACAGCATGAGCAATTGATTAAAGCTAATTATCTTTGCCCATTAAGAAAGAGAGGCTTTTGTTGAGTGGAGAAAGGGAAGAAGGAGAAGTAAGGAGCAAAATTACTGTACAACTTTTTATACGTGAATTGATAGTAATCGATTCTTAATTCTCTTTAGAGAGTCTCCTATCCTATATGTACGTTAAGAAGCTTCCACCTATATATTACCTGATAAAAGAGACTCTTCTTAACTCTCAAGGTTCATAAAGCCATTAAACAAAAACCATGAATTACATTTCGCTTCACCTTTAGAGATTACGAAAAGAGATTGAAGTAAAGGTTAACAGCAAAGGATGAGTTATGCTTGCCTGTGGAGGACCATTCTCATCGGATTCAAGCCTGTATTCATGCATGATCCAATCACTTTTCTGCCCATTTGGAGCTCTTCCTTTGTAGAAGACAAGAGTTTTTCTCATTCCAATCAGCTTTGTCTTGTCGAAAACTGCCTTGTCTCTCCCAGTTGCCTTCCAAAACCCTGCCATAGTAGCTCTGTTGGTCCTTGTCCCCGTCGGATACTTCTTATCCTTGTGGCTGAAGAAATACCATTCGTTTTGTTCTTCGTACCCGATCCGGCATGTCTCTGTAAATCACAATATGACTATATAATTTGTCTCATATGACCTAAGTTGTTAGTTGGAGCTGGCTTTGTTTCAAGTGAACTTTAAGGAAATGCATTCACTAGTATGTAAATCTCTACAATTATAGGAAACCCTTAGCTCGATCCTTTATTAAACCCTAAAAATGTGACCCTCATCTAAACAAAGTGATATTTCTGTATCATTGAGAACCCTAGAAAGGAAATGAAGCAACATGTAAAGCAGAATACCTTGTAGATCCCATGGTTCAATTCGGTAGAGATCTACATCTCTAATAACGTCAAGATCGATCTTTTGTGATGCAACTTTCTTCCTCAGATAGTACCCCACAAGCTCTTCATCTGTGGGGTGAAACCGGAACCCTGGTGGAACGCAAGACTCCATTGACTCCATCAAAACACCTTCTACTGCAACAAATTCACCAGCTTCACCATTATTAAATGTCCCTTCAATTCATCATCTTTAAATCATAACCATGCTAATGAACTTACTGTATTGGAATAGAAGACCTGAGAATAGAGAAAACTAAAAAGGGAAAGCTGTAGAATTGACAGCTCTATAGAAGGAAAAAAAAATTGCTAATAAATAATGACGAAACCCTCCAATTAAGAAGATGACAAGTGTTATCAGCTATAATCATCAACTTATTTGGTGGCGAGCAACACTCACACCGTCTTACCTATGTAAGGAAAAATAAGCGCGTGCTGTAAAACAAAAACACCCTCCCTTGAGAAAGAATGACTTTTTATGACGATAGAAGACAAAAAAAAAAGAAGATGTAAAAGGGAAAGGAATGCAGAAATCATGAGAGTATGTTTTTGATAAAAGCCAAGTGATTATAATTAGTTCAAGAGCCTTACTTATTAGGGCCTCTACTTGTGCAGGGTCTTAAGAAACGGACAACTAGAGGTTTGTGCTAATGATGTTGTCTTGTGTTGGTGAATGATAGAAATGATTCAACAAGAACGGTGTTTCCATTACTACAAAAAGAGTAAACATTAATTAACTAATAAACTACTGACATTTAACAGAACCCAATTCAGAGAAAAGAAAAGGGATAGAAACAAAAACAACTTTTTGGAAACTAGTCATGTTATAAACTGATGACATTAGAGAGGAGACATGAAGCAGTAAGAGGCATTAGGGTATGGGGTGTGTGTTTTATATTTGGTTCAGAAAGCAGAATTGGCAAATGGTGGAAAAGGAGGATGACGTTATCACTATTTGAGCACGCGCTTCTCGAAAGAGAAAAGCTTAGGGTGTGCAAAAAGAGAGACACTCTTCCATTGGATCAAGCCTGCAAAGAGACCAAGTTGATACTAAAAAGAAAAAAGAAAAGCACTCTTGATGGAGGCACTTGCTGAGTCTGTGTCTTTGTTGCTGAAACCGGCTCTGCCACGTTGTCTCTTTGTCGAGAATTTCCATGGCACAAACTGATCTCTTTTCTTTCCTTTCCGTTCCTCAATAGCTAGGCTCTCCGATAAAATGCAGACTCAAAGACGAATGTAGGAAATAAGTACATAAAACATATAATGGTAAGGATTTTCTGTCAAGGATTTAGTGTTTCAGTGAAACTGTCAAGATTGATTTCTTCAGATTATCTTGTCAAAGTTTTAGTGACTTGGTGATTCTCACAGAGACTAAGAGTGAGAGATAGAGAGAGATCAAGCAACCCTTTTGGAAGTATATACAGTGTGGCAAAGGGAGGAAGAGGAAGGACCAGCGATAGATTTCAGGAGACCTAATGAGTTTTGAGACTTTACCTATACATATACGATAACAAAGAAATCAACTTTCTCACAGCCTTTTACCAAACTCTGTATAATTATTTTCCATGTTCATTAAACTGACCCGTCTGTTCAAGGAAAGACCAAAGTTAAGTGAAGTTGGGACGAAGAGGGATTGCGACAACAAATCAAGCTCCATGGCAAAGGATGTGCTACCTTAGATACAGACAAGGACTAGCAAGCTGTGGAAAAACTGATGTAAGAAGAGTTAAGTTTCGAACCCCATTTGTCAAAAGGATCAAATAATTCTTGTTTCCACCACATAGAACTTGAAAGCTTTAATTTGCACTAGTAAGAGCAATAAGCAAAAAAATAAGACGGTCTACGTATTCAAGTACTACAAAGGGCTTACCTTATCTGAGAGAGTTAACTTAAGTAGTAGTAGTAATGGTGTTTACTGTTAATGGTATAACTGGTCGAAGACAGAAGGAATGAAGAAGAAGAAGACAAAAGGAATAAAGAAGAAGAAGGTGAAATGAGAAGGGGGATTGGCTTTAGAAGAAGAAAAAGAAATGTGAGTGGGGGAAGAAATATAGGAGAGGCGAAGGGTGGACCGCTGAATTCCGCGTGGGGGTTTCTCTTTCATTCTCTTACGTCACTTACCCTACTTTCTGCACTAAGTCACCAACCTCCTCTTTCTACTTCTCCCAGTAAATATAAAGCCATTTTATCCTCTCTCTGCTCTTCATTATCTTCCGCCCATCTAACATTGGAGGATAACATGTAGTTAAAATTAAACAAATATATAAATTTAAACATTTAATTGACATTTTTAAAGTAGATGCTATAATTATAAGATCGAGTTAACTTTGAAAATATTTTTTAATTAACCCCTAGGCTTTATTACCGTGATGTACAACTACAAGTTGACTATATAGTTTATTATTTAAAAAGTGAAAATAGAAAGAAAAACAAAAGAAAGAGTTTCCGTTTCATCAACTTCAAATTCTAAGAGTTCAGATATTTTGTTCAATATTATTCTGTCTTATTTTGTCTCATAAAATTTCAGTCATTTATTTTGTGGGACTCACACAAATCTCATACGAAACTTATATAAATAAATGACTAAAATTTATTGGATACAATAAAACACCGAAATAGCACGTAGAAAATCTGAACTCAAATTTTAACAAAGAGTGGCCAATTTCTATTTGTCTCACATTTCATTTTCAAACTTTCCAACGCACAATGCCACGCTGGCAATACATTACATAACAACGCCGAGCTATTCTGCTATTTCCCAGGTCGCAATATCGCATGGCTCATTACCGGCTCCACTTGTTGAAAATTCACAAAGTCACCCTCACATCGACAATCCTACTCGCATGCAGAATACATAAAGTAAAGGGTGAAAGTGAAATTTCATCGTTAATTTAGATGAAGTTTTATAAAGTCAAAAATTAAAAAAAAAATCAATGACAGAGTCTAGATTCTCTGTCCAATATTACGGTGTTTTATTGTTTCCAATAAATCTCAGCCGTTTATTTACGTAAGTCCTACATGGGTCTCGTAAAATAAATGGCTAAAATTCTATGAGACAGAATAAGATAGAGTAATATTGGACAGAGGATTTGGATTCGACCACACAATGCCAGTCAACTTAATTCATATTCCTGGGTACTTTTGTCATTTCACCTGTTGATTGCGGCTAGCAAATGATTTATCGACAAGTGTTTACGAGAAGGCAGATGAAAAGAGTTTGTTGGGTATAACAAGTTAAAACCACGTGTCAAGCGATCATTGGCAAAGTGTTGTTCTAACACTTGACGTAGAAGATAAACAAAGCAAAAGACAAGTGTTCATCCTAAGGCCAGCCCTCTGAATACAGGGACCCCACCCCCACTCTCGCCTTCAATCCTCTTAATTTAGGAAATTAACTACTGACCATGAATTATCCAAATTTGGTAGTATTTAAGTGTACAAGTTCAAGGTTATAAACTCATTTCAACCATACAAATATGTAAACGTAACACAACATTTTCCTATACAGTGCAAGGATTAATTTATTTATAGTGCATCGTTCTACTAATGACTAACGTGCACTACAAGAAAAGTAAGAATTAGTGACGGAAAATTACCGATGAAAAATAAATCGTAGCAAATTTGCGACGGAAAACTTATTTCCGTCGCTAAAATCAATGTAAAAGAATTCATTTAGCAACGATTATCATTTCTGTCGCTAAAATTGAAGGGAAATCATCCCGGCAAAATTAGCGACGGAATTTAGGGACAGTAAAAGTTTCGGTCAGTAATTACGTAGCACATTAGCGACGAAAACCTCTATTTCCATCGCAAAAATCGGCATGAAAAAATTTTATTTAGCGACGGATAATATTTCCGTCACTAAAATTGGAGGGAAACCGTCCCAACAAAATTAGTGACGAAGCTTAGGGACAGTAAAAGGCTCCGTCGGCAATTTTGCCCTCAATTTAGCGACAGACGCTAAAATCGAAGGGAAATTTAAAATTTAAAGGCAAAAATTAAAGACGGTATAATAAAACTTAAAATTGTCGCTAATTTCCGTTGATAAATCACTTTTAAAACCCCCGATCATCCCTCCCCCCCACCACTCTGGTTCTTCCTCCTCCAGCGACTTCCTCTAGTGTCTAGTGTGTTCCTCTTCTTTCTTGCTTTTTTTTTTCCTCTGATTTCTTTATTACTCTTTCTTGGTTGGTTTTTGATTGTCATATATAGTATTAATTTATGTGTTGAATACTTTTTGTTGTTAAAGAAAAAACGAGTATTATTGAAGAAAGCCCATAAGATCCAGTATAGGGAATCTCTCTGAATACTCTACTGAATCCTAGTTAGTTTGTATCTTCAATCTTTCTTTGAGCTCTCCTCATCTTTGTGTTAGTTTACAGGCTTTAGTTTCAATTGCGTTCCAGGGGAATCGGAGCTATAGACGAGTTAAGCAAACAGTGAACAGACTAGAGGAGACCTCCTCTCTTGTAGAGGCTTAAAGAGGTTGAGAAATTTGTGACTAGTTCTGCTAAAGATAAAAGGAAGAGTCTTGAAGAACATCTCGTCAACGATGATGAGAACTTTTTTTTTAAAAAAAAATTAATTTTATTTACCGATGGAATTTTATTTCCGTCGATAAAATGATCGACTACTACCGACGGATTCCGTCGGTAAATTTACCGACTGTAAATTTAGGTCCGTCGGTAAATTTACCGACAGCCGTTTTAATGACGTCTTAAGCTGTCGGTAATTTTCGTCGCTATTTTTACATTACCGACGGAATATAAATATTTTCCGTCAGTAATGGCCGTCAGTAAACGCCCTATTTCTTGTAGTGGTGTGAACCATAGTTTTCAACTAAAAAGTATGCAACTATGAATTAATGTAATAATTACAAATAATAAATATTTTATTATAAATAATACTAATATGATTATCATAAATTACAGTAATAAATTTAATCATAATTGTAACCGCAATTTCACTATTATCACTATAATTATACTATAAATTGATAATATGTAACATCATTTAGTTTCTAGTGAATTTCAACTTCAACACCAATCTCTTGACTTACTTTCATTACTAGACTCATTTTAATAACTTTAACTAAAAATTTATAACTTAAATTGAGAATATATTATTTTGAACTTGTTTTGTTTAATTAATTCTAGAGTTCAATTGAAGCTGAACACTGACAACCGTTCTTGGCTTGACATAAATCACTATCGAAAGAGCCCAAATTAAGGAAGACAAGTGGAGAATCAACCGACATGGATTTGTTTGATGTTAATAATATTAATGGCTTTCAAAGCTTGTGGTCGGTTTGAGATATCCTTAAGAATTGGATAGCCAAGTTATGGAATCCCACTTAGATGGTAGTGAATGTTTAGCTCAGTCTCCTGCAACTTATATGTTTCGATATATATAGTTAACTTTGTAGTCTTGTAAGTAAATGACAACTGTGGAGTATCTTTGTATATGGATAAGGACTAATAAACTAAGGACCTCCATAGTCCATACCTTATGTCGGTCGGAATAATCATTATCAGAGTACAAATGAAGTCCCGAAATACTTATGAACTACGTTCTTTTCATAATGGCTACACAGTATATATGATGCTACAAATCCATCCAAAAGGCTTTGAGATAATCCCATAAGAATTTCAGAACTGCAATTTAATTTTGCAATTACAGTGGATTTATTGATATAGCATGGAAAAGACTTGAAATTAGATGTCACGAGGTAATTAAGCAGAGAAGTCGGAATTATTTCAGGTGGGTCTGATGTTCTTCTTCTATGTATGTATTTTGTTAGATGATGTATTTTCCTTTTCTGAAAATACATCGTCTATACTGTGGTGGTCACTGAACATCAATGATCACTGCTTAATAAATCAGCAACAGCAACTTGGAGGCAAGAAAAGGTTAAAGAACGAAGGATACAAAACGAGAAGAAAAGGCCAGAAAATTAGCAATCTATGACTACGAGACACAATTTCATTGGACTGAGAATGAGATAATAAGATTCTCCAACTGAATGTATATATTATTGATATTCTTTCGTAGTTTTAAGTAAACAATAGTTCATGCATGAGTCTGTGGCTAAAGAATAATTAAGAAAGCTTTGCCGACTTTGCATAAAAATTAGACCAGATATTACGAGTCTGTTAATGAAAAATTTGGCTGGGAACTATTTGGTCCTTCAATTAATTTCTTCTTTTATACGTTATGGAGTGCTCTTGCCTGTTATCTTTTGCAAAATATAGTTAGTTTTTAGTCATATACGTATAAGAATAGAGAGTAAGGATCTTGGTAAGTGAAAACTAAACAAAGAAAAGGATGAAGTAAGCAAACAGTTACTAATCAAAATTCAGAATTGCAAAATGCGCTTGAAAGGAATTACAACATATTCACCTAATCTAATTATTATACTCTTCCGCGCCAACCCCAGAAGATATTGTTAGCGTGCAGGTTTTGACAGATTCAACGCTTCCTTAGAAAAAGTTCTGACCTCCGTTTTGGCAGCAATGAATATATACTACGTTTTGATTCACATTACAAGTAAGAAGGAGGGAGGACAATAGTGGAAATATGAAGATGTAAAGGAGCTGATGAAGCTGGGTGGTGAATGGCTAGAGATGGATGTGGACACTAGTACACGTAGGACGGTGGTGGTCGGCCTGGGCCACCAATCATGCGGCGGACCGAATCATTGAAGTTGAACTTATCAGGCCCCTCCAGTCGGTGGTCCCCCACCACCATCTCTCTCAAAGCTGGGGCGGTGAGGGCTAAACGTCAAGCTTCCTCACTGTGCATGTTAAAATATTACGGAGGAATTGCACCCTAAGAAAAAGTAATAATAATTACTGAGGAAGAAAAATTGAATAGATGTCAAAATATAAAATGTGGAGACAGATCGATAGCTAGAGCGTTAGCGTAACTAGCAAAAGGAGATCCTTGGGGGGTCCTGGCAGGATCTTGAACTCCTTTAGACATAGACCCTCCTCCAAACTCTACCTCCCTTTCTCAATCCTTTTGAACCACACCTTACACCTTGGAATTTATATATGTTAAGAGGAATTCCAATTTACTGTTGATGGCAGTTGGTCAAAAGAAATAAACTTGCGAGTATGTATATATCAGGAATTTGAATATGAATTACTTGTGATTAATTCGAGCTTAAGTGCTACTATAAAAGACTGTAGCTAACAGTTGGAACCCTGTCTCTTCTACCAATTCTCTTCGATTTCACTCCTTTCCCTGTCCACTTCTGCTGCAGTTGGAACCCTGTCTCTATTTCTCTCTTTATATTAAGGTGTGAAACACAAGCTTCTTTCAAAGGGACATCGACTATCATTGCACCCTCCTAGGTACTAACTCTAACCGAAAAGAAGTTTAAAAATAATACTTTCCAAACCTTCTAATGTATTTCACTAATTGGAAAGTCTTTCTTTTTGTACTCTTACTCGATTGACGGGACAAATTAAAAATTGTTTTTACTAGTAATGTGTCATTTTCCATCGATGATTATTGATCATCATGTTCTCGAAGAGTGTATATCTCCCTTTGGCTAATCTATATGTATGATTTTATATATTTGAAAGAAACAAATTATATATGATTAAAAACATGCTCAATCAATTCCTCAAATAGGTACCAACCGCATCAACTAGTAACCAGAGATATTCATTTATGAATAATTGTTAGAAAATATCTAGTTGGAAAAGAAGGTGTCTTTTAAGCAGAACTACATGATGCTATTGAGGCTGTAGCACCAAATAACACGTTAAGAATAAAGCTGTTGGAAAACTGGGACAAGATCAGATCCCAACTGTAACGGAATAATTACAAAAAAAAAATTTCAAATTAGTTTCCCGAAAATCAAAATTAATTTAATTTTATAAAATGATTAATACATAAATACTAATAAAGAGTAAATTTAAATATATACCTTATTCTGAAGCTTGATCTTGTTCTTGTCGTATCTCTCGAATTATTTCTGAAATCGATCCGTTTCAACTACTGTAATCACACAAATATCCGACCTCTCACGATATCCACATAATAGGTTGGAAGAAAACTCTATAACTCCTATAGAGAGGGTTGAGTAAGAAGTGCTAGTTCTATTAAAACTTAAGTCTATTTATAATAGGTTTTGGACATTTTAGTAATTTGATTGAAATTAAATTCTAATTTCAATTAAACTTTAATTAAAATTACAAATAATTCTAGTTAAATACCAATTATACCTAAATAAGATCTAATATCTCATATTGATCCTTATTTATTAAATATCATAAAGTTTCTCAAACTTTACATTCAAATCTAACTTGATTAAAATATCTTTGCTTTCTTCAACTCATTCTTTATGTGAGACCCATTAGGTTCCTAAATATGTTGGCAATAATTATAAATTATAAATTATAATTCATAATTCATAATTAGAATGAGATAAATTAAAACTTCTTTTAATTTATCTTTAATTTTCAATTAAACAACTTATAATCATAGATCAAGATTAGCGTCTAGCAACGCATCATGACCATCCAAATATTTAGGAATATAAAATAGTTTTGACTAACCTTTTCATGCATGATTTTTTTTCGTATAATTCAATCATTTCATCATACAATGTTCCAATTAGATATAGAGTATGAAATTAATGTCTACTCTTTTTTAGTCCAATCATATTAGTTATTCGCCATTAGCTATCGATCTAATTAATGACATTTGAAAACTATTTACAAAATGTCATTCTAACTTTTGGCAAAGGATTTCTTGAATCAATACTAATCGAGAACAACAGAACATTTTCCCTAATTACTTTAGGGTGATGAATCATATCTTAATCACATAACTATCTCCACATAGTTCATGCTATATCCAATGACTATCGATTAAACGATCCACGATTAAGTAGGTCATAAATAGTATCAAAATATAGCAATCTCCATACAAGATAACTTTGGATACCTCAAGTCAAAGGATTATTTATACAATAATTATAATGAGAATTCCATAGATATACAAGTAATGTTCTAAATGGATTTCTAATATCGGGCATGTTCAGTGAACTTGTTCTCTAACAAGCACCCACATGTTTGTTTAAGTATTTCCAGACTTTAGTCTATGAGATCGACCACTTCCTTCTTAAAGAAAAACAAAACATATTAATAACCAAACTTAATATAACAATGACTAGGAACATTTAGGGATAATACATAAATGCAATATGGATCTCATAATTATAATCTCATTATAATTTAATTTGCAATGTATAATTATCCCATGAACTTTATCAAATACACATAAACATGTACAAGATAAAGAATATCTTTAAATGATATTGTCACTAAACTACAACCAAATCGATTAGCTGTAAGGCATAAACTAACAATCTCCTACTTGCACTAAGTCAATCGTTTAAGTATCCTATATCATATCACCATATGACGATTATACTACTGCTAGGTTAGTGGTTTAACAAGAGAATTCTACAAGATTTCTTATAGTGAACACTTGCTTAAATCTTATAACTTCCATCTTAATTATCATCATAATTAAGAAAAATTGTCTAATACATCCTTGGATCTTTGATTAGACCTTTGCTCCTTTTGCATACCCAATGGCTCTAATGGTTCACATTACATTATCGACTTGAACAAATGAAAGGAATTATATTAAGTTCACTAAAGAACTTATTGATCCAATTAATCATTTAAAGTAATTGAAAAATGTATTATGGCTTACATAGTAACGATTGCTACATTGGAACCTTTCCAATCTTAAATGATATTATTCTAAGTAAATAGATCTTAATTAGGATTTACTTCTAATGTAAATATTCTTATTTCCTTGAACTCAAATATCAACTCATACATAGAGTAATAGATATCTTTAATACTTCACAAGTATCTGATATCTCAAATACTAAACAACTTTAGTATATTATCTATGTACTTGGACTTAGAATAAGTGAACAACGTCCAATCTATCTTTATAGATCTAATTCTTATACTTAAGTTATTACCTTTTCCTATCCAATAAGAGTTGTTCTTGGATAATTATATTTTCAACAATTGAAAGTTAGAATTGTTATTCTCTATGAGCAACATGTCTCCACATACTCCTACTATAGAGGACAACTATATTCCCACTGACCTTTTTGTAAATATGATAAATTCACAATCATCTAAAAAAACTCTTTGAATTCATCATAAAAGTAATTCTTTCAATGTCTCGTAGCCTTTCAACTATACTTCAAATGTATTAGTAAAGGCAATAGTTCCAACTGGATGTTCTGCCATGAGAATTGAACTTTTCAAATTTCATCTTACTCTCACTACTTATCATGATAACCATTATCTTATAAGTATACATTGAAATAAACAATTTGTTCAATAAGTTTGTAAAATTATATCCAATCTTTTGGATATCTCATAATCTTTCATTACCCAATTTAGTTCTAAACTTAATGAATAATACAAGCTTAAGCTAAGCATCACATCCTTAAATCATTAACTTTGACTCTTTCAAAGACTTAGCATTTCATATCTAATATGAATCTTGTTAATTGATTCAATTGGAACTATTAAAGATAAGTCATTATACTAGGCATCGTTATAAAAGAAATAATATTGCATATACCATATCTCATAATGTATTTTTCTCCTTACATAAATCCATACTCATATGAATTTAGTTGTAAAGGTATTCACCAGAGAATCTCATTCCCTACAGATAACCAACAAATTTAAAACTCACTACAACAATCGCATCGAAGTGTTTCTGCATTCTCAATGCTTAATTTCTTTTTAGATTTAAATAATTTGAACTTTTCAAAAACTTTAAATCATTATTTCATTAAATATATATGACTATATCACATAAAGTTATTAGTAATTTAATGAAATATATATCAGGATTATCCTTTCATAAATTGTTATTCCATCCAATACATCAATGTATAAATTTAACAATTCATTACCATCATCATCCTTTCACCAAAGGTCGATTTGGTTATTGTTCGACTTGACAAGTTTCACAAGTTTCATATAATTTATAATCAAAAGGATACATATATCCTTTTATGTAATTTTATGATTCTCGTTATGTTGATTTAACCAACATGGTATAAAAGGATAGTTTTGGTTACCCAACTTTGTATTTTTTTTCACTTATGTTAAGCGTAAGTCTCTTTTAATCCAGCATGTACAAACTATTTGTATAAAATTGGATTAACTACCTTTACTTAACAATCCATTTCTTATCGTGCTTTGAACATTGTAATAATGTTAAATCTAAATTCAGTATCAAATACTCATAATCGTGAACTAGAAATATATATGATCTCTATCATATCTCATATAGGCAAGACAAGTCGTACAAACATTTTCTTATAATGATAACTACTATCATATTATGGCAAAGTCTTTAATTGTAGTCCATAATTATGCTTTTAGTACGCTAAATTAAGTGGAACAATTCTAACAAAGTACTATACCTTTCAATGCTACTCTATGCAACCTCTTGCATCTTGCTATTATGGTGTTGACATATATCTTACATGTTGTCATCAAAGTTTATGAGACATTAGTCAACTCAAAATATCATTAGATTTTGTCATCTATATGATTTTGACATATCACTAAAACTTTGTCTCTGAATCCTCAATAGGGATTATAGCAAAATTGCATAATGGGCATACAATTTTCTATCTAACTTTAATACCTCTTTTCAATCATAACTTATATCCAAAAAATTGGGTTCATTAATTTAATGCCAACTATACTAAACAAGGTAAATTCCACTCAGAACAAAATATAAATGTAACAAAAAGCAAGTAATTAATTACACACCATGACTACCAAATAAGATTAGGACCACTATTTTATTCGAAATAATAGCCCTCACTACTATTCGGGAAGATTACTCTAATCTTTCTAGTAGGCTAGGATCCCATTTAAATATAGTTAATCTTGAGTTTACTCAACAAACCAACTAAACTAAAATTAGGTAAATAGCAACTTTATCAATTACATATTATATGACCCATAGATTCGTTAGGTGACAACTCTTGCCCAAACATATCTTATATTTTATTCCTGACTCTACCTCTAAAGCTCAACCAAACAGAGGCTAAACATATTCGGGTTATAATGGCCTTGAGTTTGCTCAACAAGCTAACTATAAACAAAACTCTAGTTTATTCTTATAATAATAGAATACAACAACTACGTTCTCAATGTGTACTTAATATTTTAGTGAATAACTTAAGTTCATTCATCTCATCAAACAAAAAATTGCATGTAAAATATCACACATATAAAACATACAATTTAACATGCATCCTATATATATATATATATATATATATCAAACATATAAATAAAGTATGTAACTTATGCACTCATAATCAAATTATATGCATAAATCATCAAGCTTTGATTGATTCAAGTTATTGATCTTTATAACCTAAAATATTATTTCCAACTCCTTGGAAAAATTAAATCAGAATAAACTCATTGATTCCTAAATGTATTAAATTCCTATTCTAAATAGAAAATTATTTTGATTTGAAAAAATATTCAAATCCAGTTGGAAAAAAATCTAATTATCTTGACTCCTTAAACAATATTTTATTGAAAACATTTTTCAAATAAATTATTCTTCTTACTCATTATAATTTAGAAAACTCCTTTTTCAAATTATATAAGTAACACATTCTAATCTAATTAGAATTAGAGAAATTATTTTTCCTTAATTAGAAAACTATTTTCTAATATTAAAAGGAAACTACTTTTAAAATTACATAAAATTTTTTAAATTTAATTGAGAAAGTCCTTTATATTATTTATTTAGAAATCGAATTAATTAGAAAATCTTTCCTGAATAAATTAGAAAATTATTTTCAAAATATTAAAGAAAGAATATTTTCTTAATTAATAAATGAAAATACTTTTGAAATTTTAACTAAGAAAAATACTTTTTTCTAATAAATCAAGAAATTTATTATTCATAAATAAAGAAACAAACACTAAATAAGTTGATAATAATTCTCTAGAAAAATAAAGTCATAAATTTAATTTATCTCAATCAAATTAAAATAAATAAATTTAATTAAGAAATATCTTTCTTAATTACTTAAGAAAACACTTTTTTTTTAATTTTAAGGAGTCTAATTAATTAATTTCAATCTAATTGAAACTAATTAATTCTAATTTTATTAACTACTTTTCTAAATTAATTAAGAATCAATATAATTATTAATCTTAATCATATTAAGAAAATAATTACTTTAATTTTTGAAATTAAGACCTCATCTTAATTAATATAATCTCATTATATTTATAATTTCTAACATAAACCAATTATGAAAGAATTCATTTAAAACCTTTTCTTGATTTTAATTATTGATTTGAAAACTAAATTAATTTAATAATTCAACTTCTTGAAAGATTAAACTAAATTCCAAAGATATTCCTAATAAAATTATCCTTTGAAAACAATTTTCAAAAATTGAAAAAACACTTTTTAATTTTATTAGGAATATAAATTAATTTGATCTCCATTAAATTAATTTAATTGAAATTAAAACTTTAAAAATATTAAAAACAAATAAAATAAATAGGAAAATCTGTCTGGCGCGTGCACACGCCATAAAGTCGACAGGGGCTTGATTAACGCGTGCATTGCAGGCATAAGAAATGTCTCTTCCCAGACTTTTCTAGAAACGGTGGTGCGTGTCTCATATGCACCCATTGTTTTTCCACAGACGCTAAGTTTTCGCTCGTCTGCGTCACCACCTATTTCGTGCCTCCATGCGTTAGACCACCATCGTCATGCCCTTCTAGTCGCCGTCGCTTTGCTTCCCCTTATGGGCGATTTTTGCGCTTTCTTCAACAATGGCGACGCCACTGGTTTCGATCACCTAACCAGCAACGGTTCAAGCCGTTGGTGATTTTAATGTTAGCTACAATCAAACACAAAGATGCAGACAGTTGAATAAAACCATATGCAAATCAATTTTTAGAAGGCAAAATGTACAGGCACACAGAAAATAATTTTCCAGAACTCATATACATGTATAAACCAGGTATTCTTGCAGGATTTTATTGCTCAGAACAATAATACACACATAAATAGAACAAAAGAATATACATATTTAATTTTTGGATAGATTCGAGATTAATAAAAACATTAAGCCTTAATTTTATCAAATCAATAAGAATCAAGACTTTAATTCAATCAAATTATAAAACTAAAATTTGGCTCTGATTCTACTATTGGAAATCGGGATGTGATCAGATCCTGATCGCAACGGAATAATTATAAAACTTTTTCGCAAATTAATTTCCCGAAAACTAAGATCAATTTAATTCTATAAAATGGTTAAGACATAAATCATAATAAAGATTGAATCTAAATTCGTACCTTATTATGAAGCTTAATCATGTTCGTATAATATCCCTCAAATCGTTTCTGAAATCGATTCGTCTCAACTATCGTAGTCATACAAATGTATGACCTCTAATGATATCCACAGAACAGGTTGAAAGAACTCTGTAATTCTTACAGAGAGGGTTAAGAAAGAAGTGTCAGTTCTATTAAGGCTTAAGCCTATTTATAACAAGTTTTAAACATTTTAGTAATTTAATTAAAATTAAATTCTAATATCAATTAAACTTTAATTAGAATAAGAAATAATTCTAATTAAATACCAATTATGACCAAATAAGATCTAATATCTCCTAATGATTATTATTTATTAAATATCTCATATTTAATCATAAAGTTTTTCAAACTTTACAATCAAGTCCAACTTGATTAAAATATCTTTGCTTTCTTCAACCCATTCTTTATATGAGACTCATTAGGTTCTCAAATATGTTGACAATGATTATAAATTATAATTATAATTTATAGTTAGAATTAGATAACTTAAAACTCTTTTTAATTTATCTTTAATTTTCTAATTTATAATCATATATCAATATTGGCGTCTACTAATGCATAATGACCTCCTAAATATTTAGGAATGTCAAAGTGGTTTTGACTAACCTTTCTTTGCATGATTTTTTTGGTATAATTGAATTATTTTACCATACAATGTTCTGATTAAACATAGAGTATGGAATTAATGTCTATTTTTTTAGTCCAATCATATTAGTTCTTCGTCATTAGCTATCGATTCAATTAATAACATTTGTAAATTTTTTACAAAATGTCATTCTAACTTGTTCAAGAATTTCCCGAATTAATAATAATCGAGAATAACAAAACATTCTCTCTAATTACTTTAAGGTGATGAATCCTATCTTGATCACACAATGACCTCCATAAAATTCATGTTGCATCCAATAACTACCGATTGAATGACTCATAATTAAGTAGATCATAAGTAGTATCAAAACATAGCAATCTTTATATAAGATAACTTTGAAGACTTGAAATCAAAGGATCACTTATACAATCATCACAATGAGAATTCCGTAGACATGTAAGTAATGTTCCAAATGTGTTTATCTTATTGGGTCTGTTAAGTTAATTTGTTCTCTAACAAGCACCCACACATTTATTTAAATATCTACATACTTTAGTCTATGAGATTGCCCATTTCCTTCATAAGAAAAAACAAAACTTATGCTAGTATTTTTATATTTTATTAATGTTCAGTCTTAATACGATAATGACTAAAAACATTTAGGGATAATATATAAATGCAATATGAATTTCATAATTGTAATCTTATTATAATTTTATTTGTAATGTATAATCATCTCCTGGACTTTATCATATATATCTAAATATATACAAGATAAATAATGTCTTTAAATTATATTATTACTAAGTTACAATAACAAAATTGATTGACTGTACGGCATAAACTAACATAAGTACCATAGAACAAGTTGGGGAAATTAATAATAAAAAGTTAACAAGCACAGAACCACGGAAGTAGGAAAAATGGATGGTACAGGTTAAAATGATGTCTAGGGCTATATGGAAGACAAATGTCGACTTCAAAAGGGTTAAAAACGTTCTAGTCATCCAAAGCAAAATCAACCGCGAGCATGCATATATGTTTTATTATGTGCTAAAATTTCACTGGCCGGTCGCCTAAAAAGCAAAAGATTACAATCAAATGATGTTGATAGTTATGTAGTTTACTTTGAACAGGAACTCAGTAGGTACACGGGAACAAGATATATCCCACTGGTGAAGAGAAAAATTGGGAACAGGGAGATACGTGACATAATTGGCACAGCAGATAAGCTATGGTCCTGCTCCTGCAACATTAATGGCTGATCGAAAACGATGATCAATGGTGAGTTTTCGGGCATGGGTTGGCTCCGACTCTGCCATGTGTTCATCTTTCTAAGGTTTCAGCATGAGGAGGGGTCCAATCCACGCAATTATAACGCGTTGGAATCGACTAGCTAGATTTCTTTGCTTGTATTCCACAAACATAGATGTCTCTTTTAGGTTTCTAGATGTACCGCTCACTTTTTCCTTTAATTGAGACATTTCTGTTCGTGCATTAGGTTTTTGTCAAAAAGGTGTAAGAGAATTCTTATTGCATTAGCTTTTTTCTTTATGAGCTTTCAAGTCAAGGAACTTTCATGGTAAATGCATGATGATTGACACTAAGGCTCAGTATCTGCATTTATGGCAGTAATGTCCCAATGTTCTATTAATATTAATTTTTTAACCTAATAAATGTCGAATTATAAAATTAATATTAATTTTAAAAATAAAGGCAGTTAATTATCATAAACTTCAGTTATTTTGAACTATCTGCATATTAAATATTTACAATATTAAAATTATACATATAGTTAACATATATAAAAATAATCTCAATTCTTAATATACTTTAGTTACTTCAAAATTTTTGTCTATTCAGTGTAAATAATAAAATTTTATATATAAAATTAAAACCAATTTGCAAATATATAAGACGATTAATTTGTGTATCTTAATTATTTTAAGATATGTGCACATTATGTGATATTTATATGAGAAGAGGGTCTAAGACTTATATTATAAAATAAATAAAGGATGAAAGTGTTTATAAATCAATGAAAAAGACTACTAATCAATTTCTAAAACTAGCTTTGGCCTAGTAATTCTCTCAAACTTGAATAGAAATTGTTGTTGGGATAGTCCATACATGATTGTTCGAAATGGTACCAAAACAAATCTCAACTAGTACAATATTAGATTAGGATGATGAGGACAGAGAGTGATGTTGGTGATTGGGTTGATAGCAAGTGGCGTTTCCTAACATCAAGAATCTAAAGAAGAAATATTGTTACATCCCATATGAGAGGCGGGTGTTAAATCTCGTAACAAAAATGAGTCTTGAACAATGGAGACATCAAGAATTCAGGGAAGACATATTATGACCTCCCATAGGAGTATGGATGATAATAGTCTGAGTAAACTTCCTCTCTTGCACTCATTTAACAAAGTAATGTCATTTTTTAAACTTAACAAAAGACGTCATTTTTATTAATAATTATAGGCTGTTTCAAGTTAGGCTAGGCCTTGAAGCATAAACTCGAGTTTGGTTTAAAACCTAAAAAGAATTAATTGTTTAACTCTAAACTTAATCCGAAACATAACCAAGTTATAGTTTGCTCGTTAACTTTAGTTCTGATTGGTACATACTATACTTTTTTAAAAAGAAGGTGGATATCAAATCTTATATATCGAAAAGGAGAGAAGAGATGAAAGTTTTTATAAACATATAGAAAAGACTACTATCCAACTTCTACCTAGTTATTTCAGGTTTGTGGAACCAAATTATAATTATTGTTGAATCAGTTTGGACTTCGGTTATTCCTTAATAAGTTATACAATATATATACATTAAAAATATATATTAATTCAAGCAATGTTTTCATGAAATTAAATGCCTAATTATAAAATTAAAATTAATTCACAAATATTAAAAATAGTTAGTTATTATTAAACTTTAATTATGCTGAAATATGTACACATTAAGTATTTATAATATCAAAGTTATACATTTAGTTCACATATACCAAAATATTATTAATTCTTAATGTACTTTAATAATTTTAAAATTTATTTACGTTAGATATCAAATAGTAAAGTTTCTATTGACAAGACAAAATCAAAATCCATTCATAAATATCAAGGATGAAGCTGGTTAATTATTAATAAAATTTAATTATTTAAAAATATGAACAAATTAATTATTTTAAAATTATACATTTAGTAATTCACTACAAGAAAAATTAGTTTCAGCAACTATTAGTAATGGTTGTTAAAAGTAAGAAAATGGTCGTTAAAAGTTATA
>JANKOD010000191.1:18611352-18625773 GCA_026284645.1 Erythroxylum acuminatum
GTTCGCAAAACTCACCAAAATTGCAACGTTATCTTTTCAGGACCGAGAGTAGACTCCTAGCTACAGAGGGACTTTTCCAGCCGTGTAGATTGTTCTTGGCGAGAGAAGTCATGGCTCACAGGTCGGTCAGTTGGGACTTTTGGATGGCCTAGATAGATCTGATCTTTTTCCTCTTCCATATAGCATTTTGTACTAGGTTTTTGGATTTATGTACAGACAGTACAGGACGATAGACGTGTAAACTTTTGATCTTGATGAAATGAAATGAGGAAGAGTTGATTTCAAAAATATTCTGGTTTCTCTATTGATGCTTTGTAGATGAATAATGTTATGAGGCCATGTGAAGTGAACGTAGTGATCAAACGTAGCTCACCCTCATCGTAGGATATGCACCGGAATGACCTGCAGGCGTCCTGGTGTGTACCCTACGGTAAGGGGGCGCTAAAAAAAATCTAGTGACTTCACTACGCTACTTCAAAGAAATCAATAATTATAATGGAAAGTTTGTGATTCTAAAACAAGATATACTAATGTATTTCACTGCACTACTTCAAAGAAATCAATAATTACAATTTACCAAAAAAAAATCAATAATTACAATGGAAAAGTTTGTGATTCTCAAACAAGATATACTAATATAAGAAGCGGCGAAAATAGATTAAAATTAACATCAACTTCACCATTAGAATTATTACTACTTTGAACTTGAAGTCTACCAGAAGAATTGGGAGACATATAAGAAAAAGTTGGATAGCAATTCATAATCATAGCCCAAGATCGGTGACAGCAACAATAATTCAGTGAAAGCCTCACTAATACACGGGGTCTATAGGTTGATCTAGTAATACATGTTCTTACCCAATTAACTAGTATTCAATAAACTTTTACAAGTTGAAATCAAAATTTTCCAACCACTTAATTCATGATTCCGAGTTTGTTAAACAAATAAAATAATAGTCTTAAAATCCAACCAGTTATCAAATATCATAAAAGAAAAAAAATGAAATAATATTTGAAAGTTAGTATCCCAATATAAATGTGGTCTAAAAGAGTAAACCAATAAATAAGAGAAAAACATATCATAATTTGGTGCGGCTTGAACAAAGAATTAGATTACATTTTTAAAAAAAAACTTGGCATTTTGTGTTGGTAGGCTAAACTTATTTGAACAGATCTCGCTATCGCATGTCCAAATTCCAATGCCTATCTTAAGCAGTACGATATGCCTTATTACCGAACCATACTCGGTTTTGTCCCTCTTCACTTAAGTTTTGAATGTCAACGACGTGGCTTTTCGTCTACAACTGTACAACAACAGCCAAAAAAACTCTCGTGAGTTGGGTTTGAGGGATCGTTAAGAGTCTGAATTTAGAGAAAGAGAATGGAGATGAGGCTTGAGTGGCTTCTGGGATTGGCGTGGATCGCTTCGACGTCGCCTATATTAATAGCTTCCCTTCCGTCTTCTCAACTAAGCTATTTTCACGACCTTGTAATGCGATTTGCTGGGAGAGGCAAAATAGTGCAACCTTCAGCCAAGGTAAGCTTTCAACCAGAATAAAAATTCACAAGAAACGAACAGGGTGATGAACTGTTCAGGTCTTTCAATAATGAAAAGAAAAAAGTTCGTCTTTGACTTCTAATGAATTGACTCATTTTGTAATCTTTTTAAGTTAACCTTTTTGCTTCTTTTTGCGTTAAAGTTTGTACATGCCAATTTTGGATGTAGAAAGTTTAGTGAAGTAATGCTTTTTCTTTGTTTAATCTTGTTTTCACGGGAAAAGTTTCCTACACATGAGCAATTAAATGAATTGTGAATGCTGGGTTCCTCTTAGTTGAGTAAGCTTTAGAGGGTCATCTTGTAACTTGTGGCATTAGCACTGAATTTGAACTTGGTGGAGAAGGTTCCTTTGATTGAAAAATATAGTTTTGGAACTGATTGTGGAAATATATATATGCATTTCATGATTATTTGCTAGCGCAGAAGTTCACGGTTCCTCAGAGATTCTTTCTGCATTTTTACGTGTTTGGTGTGATGTGGACGACCCTTTTGTTGGTCGTAACTTGGCACTACGCAAGTAAAACGGCTCCGATGGGTTCGTTGGATGAGTTAACATATGCTACTGACATATTTGGAGATTCTCATATGCTTTCTTCGGGCGTGCCTCATTTGCTTAATGTGGAGCAAAGATACAGGGTTTGGCTATCTGTTCTTTTGCTTTTGCTAATGGAAATACAGGTCTCGAGGCGCCTTTATGAGACAACTTATGTCTTTAAGTACAGTTCCTCAGCTCGGTTGCACATTCTTGGCTACCTCACTGGGTTTTTGTGAGTTTTTGATTGCTTTGGTCTCTTTCCTGTTATCAATTCCTGGTTTCTTTTCTGCTGCTCAAAATTTTTTGTCAATTAAAATGAAATAGTTTTGGTGTGGTCTTGGACACTAAAATTTGCTTGATTCGAACTCTTGCGTATGCGTTTGTTTGGGCAGCTTCTATACAGTAGCACCTTTATCACTTTGTCACATTTGCGTGTTGGAAGCTCTCAACTTTGCAGCTGAGGAGGCAGTTGGGTTCAAAGTTAGAAGCCAAGAGTTGTCACAAATTGAATTCAGTTGGCAGACACACGTGAAACCTATCACAAGGCTTGGGTGGTGTCAGTGGACTGGTGCAGCTATATTTGCTTGGGGTTGGCTACATCAATATCGATGTCATAGAATTTTGGTACAAACTCCTCTCTTCTCACTCACACTCAAAATGACTAAGATCACATACACTTCAAATGCATTATCAATTTAGATGGCAAACGTTAGTGGGGATTCTAAGTTGACTTTTAGCATGAGATTTGTCCAACAGAAGCCCAGATTTGCGCAACTAACGCTCTTAAACAGAAACTCTATCACGATACACTTGAGATCCTGTGCACAGTCCAACAATAGATGACCCCAGTACTACCAAATGTTTAAAAGCAGCAGTTCTTTCAGACTGTCATAGACTTTTTAATACACAAGATCCTTATAGAATGCGAGTATAGAGCATACTCATCCTACGTCTTAGACTTTGAAGAGACATGATTTCAGGGTTTGAAGGTTTCAAAAATGAGAAAGAGTTAGAAGAAAACTAACTTCTTCATTTTCAATATGTTTTCAAGCGTACAAGGTATGTCATATCTTAAGAGAAGCCTTGCTTTTATAAGCGAAGCAAAGGATAGAAATGTAAACTATCCTAGAGACAACATGATTAAAGCTTTAACAAAAGCAAACCTAACCTTATCTTTGAGGAATCTACTTTACAAAAGTAAAGCTAATAATTCACCTAACTTTGGACAAAGTAAACTACTTTTACACAAAGTCCTAAAGAAAACAGTAGTAAACAGTACTACTTTACAAAAGGTGAACAGGAAGATGATAAGATGGAATCTTCAATAGTTGTTGAAGGTGATGTGTGGAACCCATCTTTCATCATTGTTGCCTAGATTCTCCATTTTATAGGAATAAAGTGAGATCTCATCAGTAGTCAGCTCCATGTCTTGAGTGATAATTGATCCAAAAACTCAAAGATGATTAATGGCAAATAGGAGAATGCCATGATTGAAGATTAGATGGAGAATCTGGATCACTTGAGTCATCAGATCTTTTTCTCTCACTGAACTCAGCTTGATGAAATTTGTGCAAGAGATGGTCAATTTCAAAGATGCTTGGAATATCTTCATTTAGATTTTGAGCATCTTGGAATTATGTATTATAGGATTGAGAAGGTCCTGCTGTGTCAGAGACTATTCATGAGATGTCATCTGACTCTGTATCATATTAAGGACTATTGAAACCAAACCTCAAATATAATTTAGTGATCCTTTTACTATGAGTTAAAGAAGAAAATTTTAAACTTTCCAATTCCAGAAGTGCGCACACACCCATATATATGATAGAACTTAACATGGAATTCAGCAGTCAGCTTTTATATGTATCATGTATGAATCGTACGTGCCCTTATATGTAACTAGGATCTTTATCAAAGAAACGAAGTAAGATCATATTACAACTATTCATAAGATTCATTCACAAGAATCTTATGAATATGGGAAATCATTCTGCAAAGACTGGTGGTTAAGCGATTAATTTCAATTCCAAGCTTTTCCTTTGACCTTGTAGAACTCATTATTGAACTTCTCCATCCATTTGGTAACAATTTCATGTATTTCCATTTTGTGCTGCTTGTGTATTGACTTTTGTTCAGGGCTCTTTGCGGAAACGTAGAGAACAAACTGATCAATATGCAATACCCCGTGGTGATTGGTTTGAAATAGTTTCAAGTCCACACTTCTTGGCTGAGATGGTATGTCCCTCTCCCTGCTGCACCTCCATCTCTCACATCTACATTTGATATATAAATTAAATAGACATTGATTTTAGTTCTGGCATTGTATCAGCGTCATTACTTAGTACCTCATCTTTTATAACACCTGTTTCAGGTAATTTATCTTGGCCTGTTGGTTGCAAGTGGAGGCACCAACTTCATCATGTGGTTACTTCTTCTTTTTGTGGTAATCTCAAATTCAAGTGCAGGCTTTGACTTTGCTGAATATTAGAATCATTACTTATCTTCTGTCCTGCCTGAATCTGCTTTGTGATGGTTGTACAGGTGTCTAATCTTGCATTTGCAGCAGCAGAAACACATAGGTGGTATTTAAAGAAGTTTGCAAACTACCCACGGAACCGCTGGGCTGTGATTCCATTTGTGTACTAGTGACTTAAACTTCCTTATGACAATATAGTCAATTGGAATAATTAGATTGACATCATAATTTAATTAAAATTAAAAGAAATAAGACGTACAAAATATTATTATAAGTAAAAAAGAATTATAATACAAATATTAATTTGTAAGTTAGAAACTTATAAGATTAGGATTCTCACAAGTTTAACTCGTGAATGCTTGAATTTGTTTGTTATTCTCAATTCCTTTATTTCAAATCCTCAAGCTAACTAAGCTTTCGATCTTTTTTGTGACTTCCAACTAATATTTTGTTTACATACAACAACAAAATAATTAAATCATTATCATCAAGTCTATTAAAATATATACAAGGGTGGGTCTTTATTAAGTATGCTATATCGAAAGTTTATGATGAAAAAATCAAATCTCTTATATTAATACCTTGAAACTTGTTTAAGACTTTATATAAATGTGTTCAACATGTAAACCAAGTTTTCTTTTTCTTTTCTTCAAAACCTTTTAGTTAATGCATATAAACTTCTTATAGATCTCTATTAAAAAAACGTTTTTCATGTTTATCTTTTCAAGATGTAAGTCAATGATAGCACACATTATCATGACTACTCTGATTATATATAGTCAACCGAATCATAGGGGAAAAAATATGCTATTAAAATCATTTTTTTAGTGTATCCTTTCACTACTAGTCCTGTATAATATTGCTCTACCTATTTGTCATTATTTTTGAAAAGGCCATTTATTACCAATTGTCTCCTTATGATAATGGTACAAGTTTTCAAGTTTTATTTTACAAAGAGTTTCAATATCTTCTTGCATTATTGATATCCATTAAGAGACATATAAATTATTAAATGCTTCTTAAAGAATTAATGACTTAGTGCTAATTTAGTGGTCTTTTTTGTTATTTGTTCTAATTAGATTACATCTAGGTTATTATTTCTTCTTAGGATTTTAGTTCTAATGTTTAAGCAAATAAAAGGCTTACTTATTATTATAATGGGGAGGTTTCATTATTATTATTGAATTAAAATCCTTTTGGAGAGTTTTCTTTATCTTTGTTCTTAGAGAAATTCTTGTGTTAGTTCCTCTATTAACTATCGATCTTATCTAGCTTGCTAGTAGCAATTACTCCTAGAATCTTATCACTCTCAATTTTTTCTTTTACGGAGTATAGTGATTCATAACCTTCTTTGAGTATTTTTAAATTAGATTTATTGGATTAATCTATCTTTGATAAAGTATTCTTAGGTCCTATCATATTAATATCAAATCTTATTAGTTCTATTAGTGATAATTATATCAAAATTAAAATATAGTTTTATATTCAAATTCATTCTTGGTATCGTTATTTGCATATTAGCTATTACTGTGTCTTTGTTCCTTATATTCAATATTTATTAATTTTTCTTATAGTTCTTAAAGTTTCATTGATAATTAATTGTTATTAAATTTTCGTTCCTTGTTTCTTCAGTTTTAAGTTAATTAAGAAAATAAAAGAAAAAAGTGCAACAAAATTTTATAAAGAAAATCCCTGGAAAGTTTCATTAAAAGAAAATACAAAAAGGCTAGCAATTCCATCATTCATTGTAAGGAAGAATTGTTCCTGATCCAACAAGGACAAGATGTTCCATGTACCATAAAAATTGTAGTTTCTAGATATCCTCGCTTTTATTGTCTTTGATTCATTCTTGTCAAGTTCTTCGTCATATCTTTTATTGAGTTTAATTGGGTTATAATTCAATTTCTTATTTTTAAGTGTTCTTGTTCATTAACCTCTTTTTTGTTTTTTGATTTCCTTCTTGATCAAATTTGACTCTTTCAATTTATATAAAATAAAGGGAAAATATTTAAACTAGCCTTCTCGATTAAGATTGTCTAGTTTGCAAAGAACCTTTAATCATGAGCTTAAGTTGAGAGTTAAGTGATACTTCGAGAGAAAACACGTGAGTGCTTTTTGAAAAATCGAAGGGGGTTAATTTCGCGAACTTTCCGATTTGTTTTCTTGCAAACAAATAACAGAGAAATTAAAAGAACCAAAATAAATCAACACCAGAAATTTAGTAACGCAGTTCGGCACACCTTGCCTACGTCTGCGGGGCCCTCACCCAGCTTAATTACTTTCACTGTAGTTCAACAAAAAAAATTACACCAGATTGATCTAACCCGAAAGACTCAATCTATGTAACCGACCCACAGCCTAACTACCCGTGAAAGAATTCACACCCAATAGTACGACCGCCTCGTACTAACCTCAACAGAGGATTTTTCAAACTATTTCTACTTCAAAAACAAAGACAAATAAAATCAAGAATGCAACAATTTCAGATCAGAAATCCTTCATCAAAATAGCCAAATAACAGCACCAACTATATGTGAACTTATCTGTGACAAAGCCTTCTTAGTGCTGCAACCATCAGCCAAGAACTCAGCAAAAATAGCAACTGTGCATAACTCCTGGACTGCTTGATAGAGATCAAGATAATGTGACTGTTCTGCTACAAAAAAAACTCCACCAAAAGCAACTCAATTAAGAGAATAAAACTCAACAGCGCAGCAGCCACTCAAGCAAAATCTCTCCACACGGCTTGTCACCAAAAACAGAAAATAAGTGCCCAGTTGCCGCAATCAACAACACCTGGCACGAGAGCTCCAAAAAGTCCCTGTGAAATTTATTCAAACAGAGGATAACAACAAAACAACGCAGCAGCCCATGTATATCAACAGTGCGTTATCCTCCAACAGCCAAAAACCAAAAGAAATTACTTGCAGCGCCGACCACACACACTTTAGGTTTATTTAGATAGACTCCATTTCAAAGTGACAAACCTATCTGCGTAGTCAACAACCTCCTAACATGGACACGTCACCCTGTCTTTTTAGTAACAACACATACTTACCACATCAGCCAAGATTCACGTTACATTACTCCAAAAATCCTGTGCAGCCGCAATCATCAACTCATATTGTGTAAGTTACCAAGAGTCACTATCAAACACGCATACACCTAGGTTTCCCATAGATTTTTTTCAATAATAAATCTACTACTCCATTTCATATCCAATATCAAGTGTTCCAAAATAAGAACCCAATTCCAAAACAAAAACTCCAACCAACATGATATCAATTTTAAGTCAAATCTTCAAATATGCCAAAATAAATAAAATAGATATATTTAACATATATCTAACACTTTTGTTACTAACTTTTCAAGCAGGTATATCATAACTTAAACTCAAAGTAGAACAATGTCTAAATACAAGAAAGTAAGTAGAACTATATCTAAATATAAGGAAGTAAGTAAGGAGGAAAGAGTGAGAGTAGATAAAGGAAAGAGTGGAAATAGAACCATATCTAAAGACAAAGATGCAAATTATTTGATAATTCGATGCATTTAGGGAAAGATTGAATAAACATGATACTGTTATTGTTGTTCTATATCATAATCTACTTATAGGTCCTAAGATGGATGACTTCAAAGGGAATGATAAGGTTAAGGGTGTTACTAATTACTTAGGAGCTAGAGCTAAACTTAAGGGATGGTAGAGGAGGAAGAATGCAGAGATAAGGAGGGGGTTATGTTTGGTGTAGGATGAAAAATCGAGTATAAAGAAAAGGATGGATAATAGCATAGGAAGTATTAAGATAGCGATGTAACCTTTTCTATAAAAAAAAGATCCAGATTCATATTTGGAATTAAAAAAAAGTTTGCAAACCTAGTCTTTGATTATTATAACTTTTTGGAGAGGAAAAAGGTTAAATTGGCTACTATAGAGTTTAGTGATTATGTTATGGTTTGTGGGATCAAGAAATTCTTAGTAGGACTAGGAATTAAGAATCACTTATCAAAACATGAGAATAGATGAAGATCGTGTTGAGGAAGCAATTTATACTAAGTTTCTATTATAGAGAGCTCTACTAAAGCCTTCAAAAGTTCTCTCAAGGTTCAAATAGTGTGAAAACGTACTACAGGAAAATGGAGGTTATCATAAGTAAGACAAATATGGAGGAAAATGAAAAAGTGATGATGACTTAATTTATTTGTGGACTAAATTTAGAAATTGCTAATATCATAGAACTACATTATTAAGTGGAAGTGCATATAGCCATGAAGGTGGAGAGGTAACTCAAAAGGAGGAATGTTAATTGTTTTTAATGGTATTAATATAGGGTTTTCATTATAGAACAACTCAACGAGTAGAGAGGAGGATAAAGCTCTAACTAAACCAAAAGTGCACGTGCCAAGTAGAATGAAAGCTAAGGTTGATTTCTTTCTAACAATTAGGAATCGAGATATCTAGTACTTCTAGTACTTAGAGAGAGGACATACAGCTCCATAATGTTTCAACAAGTGAGTGAAGCTGATAAAGGAGGATGGAGAGTATATATCCATAAGTGAAGTGGAGAAAGAAGGAGATATGCCTCAATTGAAAAATGATAGTGATAATGAGTATATCATGAAACTCAAAAAAGGAAAGATGCTAATCACTAGAAATAATCATATATATGGTTGAGAATAATGCAAATAAACAATAAGAGAACTTCTTCCATACTAGATGAGCTATCAAGAATCGAATATACGATATGGTCGTCAATGAGAGAAGTTATGCTAATGTGGCTAGTGTAGAGTTGGTAGAAAAGTTGGGACTACTAATTATGAAACACCCTAACCATACAACCTATAATGGTTGAATTAGAATAAAAAAGTTAGGGTAAAAAAACAAATTATGTTTTCTTTCTTGATTTAGAAGTATGGAGATAACAAGTTATGTAATATGGTATCCACACAAGTGAGACACGTTCTTTTGGGGACCATGGCAATTTGATAGGAGAGCCATACATGACCTGTATAAGAATAGAAACTCCTTTTTCATAAATACTCCTTTTTCATAAATGGAAAGTTATATAACGTTCTTCCATTGTCACCTAAATAAGTTTATAAAGATCGATTCAACCTTTATAAAAGCTAGTAGAAGAGATTAAGAGGAAAAAAAAAACAAAAAACAAAGGCACATGCTTGGAAGTAATTCAGGTTTTTGGAAAAAGTAAAAATAAGAGGTATATATTTATGCAAGCATCAAGTGTAATTTTTTTATAAATGAAAGAGTTGATTTGAGCATAAATCATTTTGAGATAAGGAAAAATAGTGAGACTCAAACAACAACACACAAGTTATATTGATTTTCTACATAGAGAGATATAAAGAGGATCTTAAACAGCTTGCAAGAGATTTAAGTAAACCGTGATGTAAATGGCACTGGACTAATCAGTAAACCAGTGCAGATCTTTTGCTAGGTTTGTAAACTACATAAGTATAAGTAAATCAATGTCAGAGTTTAACTTGTAATTAGCTTGAACTTATATTTGCTTTATGCACTGAAAGTTCTAGAACAAAGCTTGTTATCTAAAATAGGTGTTGGACTCGTATTTTAAGTTGTTAGAATTTTAATATTTTAAGTGTTCATTTCGTTTAGAATTTTGATATTTCAAGTGTTCATTTCTTTTTAGAACTTGTATAATAAGGTGTTTTGTTTGTTCTAAATTCTATATTTATTTTTAGATTAGGATTGGTTATCTTTTAAAGTTATTTATTTCTAATTAGATTATTTTAAGATTGTTATTTTCTTTTAAATTATAATTCTATGGTTTAAGCCAATAAAAGGCTTACTTATTATTTTAATAGGGGGAGTTCATTATTATTATTCACTAAAAACTTTTTGGAGAGTTTTCTTCATCTTCTTAAAGAAGTTCTTATGTTAGATTTTCTATTAATTTTTTATCTTATTTAGCTTGCTAATGACGATTATCTCTAGAATCTTATCACTTCTAATCTCTTGTTTATAGAGTGTGGCAATTAATATCCTTCTTTATATATTTTTTATTTTAAATTTCTTAAATTAACTTGTTTTTAATATAACGGTCATAATTCATATCATATTGATATCGAATTTTATTAATTTTATTAGTGAGATTCATATCAAATATCTCTTTACTTCATCAATATATCTTAACAACAAGCATTTTATGGATTTTATATTCAACTTTTTTATTTTTTTTAAATACAAAGTGGTGGGAATAATTGACTAGTTTCCCTATCCATATATGCATTAACATCTTCAACTCAATTGCAGTTGATAAAATTCGATTCATCATATAACATGTGCTATGGACCAATTCTTTCCAAAAGACCTTATTTAGTATCAAAGATCTCAACATTGCTTTTTCTCTTTTTAACAAAGTTCTCTTCATCCATTTTGTCATTCTATTTTTTAGGAGAGTGTGTAACAATGAACTATCTTTTAATGCCTTTTTCTTATAGAATACACCAAATTCATTAACAATCTATTCTCCTCTATTTTTCATCCTTAAGCACTTAATCTTTGTATTAGAATCAAGTTCAACATGCACTTTGAAAATTTTGAAGATTAAGAACACATATTCTTTTATCTTGATATGATACAACTAACATCTCTTAACATAATCATTAATAAAAGAGACAAAGTAGTTTGTTCCTCCTAGAGATGGAACCAGTGTTTACCACACATCAGAGTGAATCAAGTGAAGAACAACCTTGCTTCTTGAATTTGATATGTAAAATTTACATGTTATTACTTACTTATAACACAATTCTCGTAAAAAAAGTAATGATACCTGTATAGGTCTAAAGAGTAACTTTTATTTAGTAAGGATCCTCATTCCTTGTTTAGATATATATACATAACTTTGAAGATATTTCACTTTTGATTTCTTAAAGTGATTAATGCTTATACTTCTAGTAATGTCTTTTCCTTTTATTTGTACAAGTTTTTAATTACCTTTTTTCTCTTCTAAAGTATAAGTGAACCTTAAGTTATCTTCAAAATCTTATTGAAAATTGTTATTTTTCACCCAAGATCATCTTATTAATTTAGAGATAAAAATCTTCTGTAAGTCCTCAATATGCCATCCTTCTTAAAAAGTACGAATAGTATCATCACATATCTTTAGCTTGATAGTTCCAATACCAACAACCTTTAGAGGATAATCGTCATAATTATATATAGATCCTCCTGAGATACGTTCGTAATGATGGAACCATTCTCTTCTAGAGGTCATGTGAAAAGTAGCTTTTAATTAGAAGAGTTATACATCAAGTAATGAACTCATACTTTCAATTTTTGTTATTGCTTCACAATATAAACTATTGTCATCATCCGAAGTATTTGTGAATTTTTAATGAAAACTGTAACTTATCTTTTTAAATTATAATAATGCTTTTTCAAGTGACCTTTTTTGCACTTATAGCATTTTAAATTCTTCTTACTTTTTGATTTTGATATTTCATGATTTTAATTCTCACTTAGGCTATATTCAGTTGATCTCGCTTTTATCATCATCAAAGCTTCACCTTAATGTGAACTAGACTACTTGTCTTCCTTATTCATCTAAAATTATGATTGCATCACCATCAAAGGCTAGGTAATTTGTAACAAGATTATTAATTAAGTTTATGATGAGTTGATCATACAACGTAAACTTCGAAGTGAATGTTTTACATGTTCATATAGCTAATAACGCTATATGACGATTTATAATATCTATATCCATTTTATTTCATTTGGTATCATCTATGAAGTTCATTGGTCTTCTATTAATTGCTGCAAAATAATTATTTTTTAAAGGATAGTTGTTATCTTCAACTTCCATAATACAAAATTATTATCGTTAAACTTTCAATCTTAAATCTAGATGGCTCACACTATTTCACGTAAATAATAATTATATCCGTGAATAGTACCTAATACTTTCAAATAGTGAATAATATTTATTTTATGGGTAGGATTTACTTATAGTGGTAACTATAGAAAATACAATAAGTAGACACATGCCTTTTAAGTATTCTCTTATGCCACTTGTTGGAATGATTAAGTGAATAGAATAAGATCACGACTCAGTTAAGTTTGGAAGAAATATGATGCAAAATATTATTATGAGTAAAAAAAGAATTATAATACAAATATTCACGAATTATAAGCTGTAAATATTGATTTATAACTTCAAATCTATAAAATTGAAATCCGCAAAAATTCTACTATTAAATGTTTGAATTTGTTTCTTAATACATAAAATAAGAAGATAGGTGAATATTATAATCACACGTTTAAATTTGTTAAAAAATTACACAAGCTAATATTTAAGTTTGTGTTATAAATTATTATATTGTATAAATAATATTTGAATTCTTTTAAGGTAATCCTCTCGTGTAACAAATCTTCATATCCTTCCTTCATATTTTGTTCTGTTTTGCAGTATGAGAAATGACAGCTTTAATCTCAGCCTAGGTGGCTAGGTAGAATCTTGAAAAGATGGGATAAAATTTTGTTCTATTTGATTCACCACACTGTGTATGTACATTTGCTGTCTACTTATACTAGGAAAGAACAAAAACCTATTGGTTATTGGACTGATGTACTTGTAACTATATTTACAGTTATGGAGGAAAAACAAATGAGGCAGAGGAATAAAAGAAGACTGCGCAGTCGATGGGCATGGCGTGCCACTGAGCAGGATGAAGATTTGTGTGTTGCTGATGTAAGTGAGATGCGTGCTTGCAAGCGGCTTGTGCAATAGGTGAAGGGTGTCTTGTGAACCCATAACACGTCGGCCCATGAGATGAACCGGCCCAACCTTTAACACAAAATTGACCCAGACTTTAACACCCCCCTTTCAAGTCGGAGACCCGAAGGAAACGCACGGATCCAAATTTGGAGATTAGGGCTCTGAACGTTCATATGGGGAGAGGCTTCGTGAGGAGATTGGCTAGTTGCTGGTGGCTGCAAACGTGTTGGAGGTCCAGAAATTCTTCGTTTACTATGTCGCGAACCAGGTGGAGGTCGATCTCCAGATGCTTCGTTCTTTCGTAGAAGACAGGGTTCCGGGATATATGGATCGCCGCTTAGTTATCACAAAACAAAGGTATGGCTTTTGCGATCTTCACCTGAAAATACCCCAATAGGTGCACGATCCATCTTAGCTCACATATTGTTGAAGCGACACTTCGGTATTCTGATTCTGCTGACGATCTACTTACGGTCGTTTGTTTCTTTGTCTTCCAAGAAATAGGTGAGTCGCCGAGGAACACGCAGAACCCAGTTAAGGATCGCTTGCTATAGACGCAACTTGCTCAGTCCGAATCCGAGTAAGCGGTGAGTTATAGGGTTGAGCGTGCTGCGTAAAATAGGCCTTGATTTTTCGTCCCTTTTAGATATTTTAAAGCATATTTTACGGCTTTCCAGTGTGGGTCCCTCGGTGTTTTCATGAATTGACTCAATTGTTGTGTGATGTAGGCGAGGTTAGGCTTGGTGAAGTTCAGATACTGTAGCTGACCTACAATTCTTTTATAATGTTCCGGGTCTTTGAGTGGTACACCTTCGTCAATGGTAAGCTTACTTCCTGGGGCTATAGTGTTCTGCATGGTTTCGAGTCTAGCAGGTCTGTTTCGCGTAAGATGTCCCTCACGTACTTACTTTGACTGCGTATTGTGCCTTCTTCTGACCTTGCTATTTCAACCCCTAAGTGTTAGCCCCGGATTTCTTTTATGTTAATTAAGCATGATTAGCTTAATTAAGCATGATTATTGTTAGCATTAATTAAGTTGACATGGATTAATTATAATAGCATTAATGAAGTTAATTGGCATGAATTAAATAAGTAA
>JANKOD010000191.1:18655339-18667208 GCA_026284645.1 Erythroxylum acuminatum
AATATATGAAATTAATCTTAATTATAAACTTGTAATATAGTATAATTTTAACTTAAATATGGTCAAAATAAGATATGAACTGACCATCGGTAGATATTCTTAATTCATTCGTTGTGACAAATGCATTTTCTTCATAAATCGTCTTTTCAAGTTTATTATAATCAAGATCAGGTAATGATTCTTCTTCTTCGATCCAAAAAACCAAAATTGATACGAAATGGAATTCTAAATATTACAGAAATTGATATGAAATAGAGTTTTAAATGTTACAGAAATTGATATGAAAAAAGTTCTAAATGTTACAGAAATTGATATAAAATAGAGTTTTAAGTGTTACAAAACTTATCACTACCATACATTGATATAACATAAAGTTCTAAATATTACAGAAATTAATATAAAATAGAGTTCTAAATGTTACAAACCTCCGAGGAATACATCATCAGTGACAAAGCAGATTGTTGCAAGAATTCTAATAAAAACATAAATAAATTTGTAGCATAGTAAAGAATGAATTATTAACTGAACGTGCCCTGCAACTGTTTCAGACTATAACCAAACTCCATCCTCACGCAACTCTAATAGTCCATTCTTAACTAGAAAAAGCTAAACCTCATCCTCATGCAAATCTTAATACTCCTTTCATGTTTAGGATTATGGTGCCCTCTCCTTCAATGTAGACTCTTCTTCTAAGATGTAGACGTTTTTTTTATATTTAAAATTGAATTAAATATAAGAATAGAAGATACATGGTACAATTAACCCAGGTAAAAGCCATCCACGACAAACTAAACTAGTCGGCCCATAAGAGTAAAGACAACAACTAGGAAAACGACATGGCTTAAGGGCAAATGGAGACAATCGGACCACCAAGCTTTAGACAAAGGGATTGAAATCAAATTAGGGCAAAACGAAGCTTAGCTTTCGCCATGTCGACGATTCTTTGTTAGTCACTCGCCGGAAAATAAAACAACTTCATTATCTTTTTCACCGTGAGAGAAGCACAATGATAACGCCGATCGTCAGGACTAAAGGTCGCGCTTTTTCACTTCTCTTCGACGTTACTGAGGAAGAACTCGACGACTGAAACTTCCGCTTCTTCTTGGGCTGCCGTCAACCGTCTACTTTCGATGGAACCGGTTTTAGAGATGAGAAGAACAACTCTTCATTCCCTGTTTCCCTCTGCCTTTGTCAAGATTTAGATCACCCCCTTCGACGCAATCCGTTCAGTATACTTCCGGTCGACCAACGGTTCCGTTGTTGAAAAAAACCGGACCAGACCGGACCGTACGATCCGACCGAAACCCGCCGGTTTTTATACATAGAGGTTTTTAGGAAAAACCGAACCGGACCACTGACCGGTTCAAAAAAATTTCGGTCGGACCGTACGGTCCGGTTCGGTTTTTTAAACATTGCTAAAAACTATTATAAATAAACTTAAACTCTAAGCGAGCTAGCACTTTTTTCGTAACCCTCTTTATAATAGTTACAGAATTATCTTAACTTTATCTATAGATACTATTAAAAGTCAGACAATTTTGTTATTACTGTGGTTGAGATGAGCTGATTTCATAAACAGCTTGTAAAATACGATAAGATAAGAAAATGATTAAATTTTAAAATAAGATACGAATTACCATTTATATTTTGTTTTGATTTATATGTTAATCATTTTATAAAATTTTAAGTGATCTTGGTTTTTAAAAAAGCAATTACAAAAAAATTTGTAATTACTTTGATTTTCCGACAAATTTGTCTTATAGTCTTAAGTAAAGTATGATTTACTCACTAGTTATTTCTGATTTTTGAAAGATTATGCACAAATGTTGTATTAAATTGTATCTATCTAATTAACTTGTCTTCTTAACTTAGCATCGACATTCTGTCATTTTTGTCATTAGAAGGATGCATCGGCCTGAAAGTGGGTTCGTTTGTGTGCTCGAAGCGGGATGGGATCTGACATGTCAGTCCAAGCAATTAATACGCATATTAAAACAGGTGAATTAGGGGCCTGCATGTGCCGGTGGGCTGATAGTGATACTGTACCTGAAAGCATTAGACTTTAAGTTTAGACAAAATTATATATATATAAAAAAGAAACAGAAAATATGATTTTTAGAATAATTTGGGGGCATCTCTTCTCAAGTGTGCTGGTTGGCCGAGTGTTTCTCGACCAAGGAAAGGAAAACCTATCACAAACCCTGTGGTTGGCCGAGTGTTTCTCGACCAAGGAAAGGAAAACCTATCACAAGCCCTGTGGTTACCTATACTCCTTTAAAGTTGGTCCCATTTGTGATGGTCCTAAAAGTTGAAGAACACTACTCGTGAAGTGTTCTCGCTCTCCGTTGAGTCCCAGTACTTGTCTTCTCATTTACCCAAATTGTGGATGTTCAGTCAGTCAGGGGTGATGGTGATTGGCGCGATACATAATTATTCTGGACTTTGGCCTCTTTCCTAAGTTCCAATTTCCAACCCTCATTCCTTTTACAAATACCATCTGGCATATTAATACAATTGCTTTTTGCTGATACTCTGACTTAAGCCCTTGCCGGAATGCCGTAAAGAGTCGTCAAGTAGTACTAGAGATTAGAGGTTCAAATTGCGGATTGAACCAAAAATTATATAAGACTCCTCTAAATTTCTGGATTTTTTAACCAAGTAGGTAAGATTTCTATCTGTATTCCATCTTGATTTTTAATCATCCGAAACTAATTTTTAGTTGGAATTATGTTGTGATTGTTTGTGATAACAATTTAATGAAATTAAAAAGAAAACAAATAGGAGAAAAGTTGGCTGGAAAAATGGGAAAAAGAAGGGATGTGAGAAGAGGAAAGGGTGAAGAAGAAGATAATTTTAGAAAAATTTAAGGTCTATTAAGATGCAAAATAGGAAATATAAATATTTAAGGGTAAAATAAGAATTTAAGACCTAGAAGAGCATTTTAGTAATAATAAAATAATGTATATGTAAAATAATATTTTTTAATAATGAAGGGTATTTTAATAATTATGGTAGTAAGATAAAGAAAGGAATTGCTAATAATTACGAATAAAGTGGTTAAAAAAGGGATAATTTTTTATTATTAAGCGTAACTGGGTTAAAAATTTTCTTAAATATAATATAATATAATTTTGTAAATGTCTAAGTCCAGATGATGTATTAGGAAGTAGATTAGACCGATTAAAATATTTGAGTCTGAAAATCTGGTAAGTAGAACCTTAACCTGTACGTTTATATTTGTGTATGGTTTATAAAAATTGTGAATTTTTATTATTAATAAATTATTTTACAATAAATAATATTTTAAATTAGTAACTAATTAATTAAATAATTAATAATTGCATACATAAATTTTTGAAATATATGAATTTTGCAAGGATTTTATTTATTAAATAAATAATTGGCAAGGTACAAAATATTTAATGCTTATATTTTGTTATATGTTATGATGTGTCTTGAATGATAATTTGGGGAAACATATAATATTTATAATTTTTAGTTGTGTACGTGTATAATTAAGAAAATTATGATAAGATAAATCACATTCATGAAATTAAATAGAGATTGGATTATAATAGTTTGAGAATAGATTATTGAAATTATGAATTTATTTCTTGCCGAAGATAGACTATATTTGATGGTCATAGATTGATAGGTTGTTGAGATACGAGCGAGTTGTGGTTAGGTACCTGTCCGTGGAGCAGGTATCAAGGCATCCTAGGTCTTAGGATGTCCTGTGTTGACGGTTAGGTACTATAATGATACCGGGATATCTTAAGTCTTAGATATGTCAATAGTTAGGGACTTGAGTGATACCAGGGTACTATATTAGATTAAGATATAGAGATACCTTATACCAATAGTTACACATCCAATTAGGTTTCCACTTAGCGAGTGACTATAATGAGTTGAGGTGAGTCGAAAGATTGTTGAATGTAAGTCTACTAGGTTTAAAATAATATTAGTATTAACAATGAATAATAATAAAATTTGGGAGCTCAATTTAGTGACTTGACAAGTTGACTTTTGAATGTTACAGTTTGGGATGGTTATTCTTGTTCAGACAATTTTTTTTAATAACAAGCATCACCTTTTAGACTAATGAGATTTTGGTAATTAATGATGTAATTGTAAAAAGTTTGGATAAATTGTGCTTTAAGAATCTTAGGGCATCACATTTAGTTAGGATTAAAGTGGGTTTTCATTTATGGGGACAAATTAAGTGAATTAGGGAAAAATTGATCATATATTTTTGTCTTATTTAGGATGGTTTCATGAGATATTATTGGTGGCCCAAAGTTAACTGAAGAATCGACCGATTTAATCCAATGCTTTGGACGTGCCTGATCAGGGGGATGCTGGAGCGGATCGAGTAGAGGAGAGATGCCAGTGCCACCTCAGATGATGCAGTACATTGTTACAACAACTCCAAACCAAGGTGATTTTGGTGTGGATCGTAATTAAAAGCAAATTCGTAAGATGGGTACAACAAAGTTTCAAGGCACTATTAATCTTGAGGAGGATAGGCATGATTGGAACAGATAAAGTTAGTTTTAGATCATTTGGAGTGTACTTTAGAAAGAAGGTTGTAGTACATTATTTCATTATTCTGGGGCAACACACTAACTTGGTGGAAGTCAATAAAGAGATCTCATGAGTCACGAGAGATCACTTGGTAGGAGTCTTATAGAGAGTTTAGAAACAAATACACTCCACGGATATATCAAGATAGGAAGAAGATAAAGTTTATGAGTCTGGTTTAAATAGAGGAGATGTCTGTGGCAGAGTACGGGGCTCTCTTTGTGGCTTTGTCTAAGTATGCATTGGAGGTTATGGCAAATTCAGAGGATATATGTTACCAATTTGAGCAAAGCCTGGGGACTAAAATTCATTTGGGTTTAGGAGCTGTTACTTCTACTTTCAAGAAATTACTGAAGACTGCACTCATAATAGAGTATGTGATATAATAGGACAAAAAGAGAGTAAAGCTAAAGAGGTGACCATAGAGTTATTATAGAGAGGATAGTCCATTTGTTAAAGAGGGGAGCTAGTTATTCGTGGTCTATTGGTGCAGGAGGATCTAGGAGAGCCAGTGTTACATCAAGTAGAGGCGGTAGTTTCTACAAGTTTGGTGAAGATCAGGGAGCTAATAGAGATTTAGGACAACATAGCACTACCAGTACACCATATGTTTAATCAGACAGAGGGCTTAATCAGAGGTCCAGAGCACCTTTTAATTGAGGAGCTAGAGGGGTACATAGTTGTGCTATTTGTGAGAGAGTTCACAAAAGTCAACGTTAGAGACCTAATGGGATCAGTCAGACATGATATATTTCTAGAGAGTAGGGGCATTTATAGAGGAGTTGTCAAACAGTAGTGAGGGGTTCAAGTGTGAGGGTAGAGGAGATTATATTGGTCAAAGTGTTGCTTTTGATTCAGATAGAATTGATAGTAGATATGTTACTAGAGGAGTTGGATAGGGACCGAAAATGGTTATAGGTATTATACATGGTTAAACTCAGACAAGGATATGTCATCTGAGGAGAGAGGAGGCACCCGCAACCAACGATGTGATTTCAAGAACAATTTCATTATTTGATATTGAGGCTTATGTGTTAGTAGACCTAGGATCTATACATTCTTACATCTCTTAGAGCTTGCCTTTGGAGTTTTAGGGGAGGTTAGTCCATTTGGATATGACTTGAGAGTGTGGTTGTTAGTGGGAGACTGGGTGGTAGCAATTAATGAGAGGAAGGGGACGCCAGCCAAAATTAGTGTAGTAAAGCTGCCAACTATTTAATAGTGATGGATTTAAAGGAGATTGATGTGATTCTTGGGATGAATTTACTGGTACAACATCAAGATGTAGTAGATTGTTATATAAAGGAGGTGATGATAGAGTCCTGGAATAAACTGAAGGTGATATTTATAGGGGCCACAGAATAGTTCTAGCATGTATGATCTCATCCACGACTTCTAGACTGCTAATATTGGATGAATGTGAGGCATGTATAACTCATATTACAGATACGAGAGAAGTGAGTCCTGGGTTAGAGGATATTCTTATGGTGAGAGAACTTTTGTAGGTATTCTTAGATGATTTATTAGGTTTATCGCCTTTAAGGAAGATATATTTCACTACTGAGATTATATCTAGAGTTGCACCAATTTTTATTACACCTTATAGGATAACTATTCTTGAGTTGCAGGAGTTGAAAAAGTAGTTAAAGGAGTTGTTTAAAAAAGGGTTTTATTAGACTAAGTATATTATCCTAAGGAGCTCCGTCATTATTTATGAAGAAAATGGATGGTAGTATGAGACTTTGCATTGATTACTGACAATTAAACAGGGTGACATTAAAGAACAAGTGCACATTGCCAATGATATATGATTTTTGGATCAGTTGAGAGGAGCTGTCATATTTTCTAAGATTGAATTAAGATTGGGATAATAGAAGTTGAGAATAACTGAGTAAAGTATTCCTAAGACAACTTTTTGTACTCGGTATGTCCATCATAAGTTCTTGGTGATGTCTTTCGAGTTGACTAATATACCAATTGCATTTATGACATTGATGAATATGACTTTTTAGGAGTATTTGGATCGGTTTGTGATAGCGTTCATCAATAATTTATTGGTATATTCAGGGAGTAAAGAGGAGCACGAACAACATTTGAGGACCATGTTACATGTTTTGAAAAAGAGACAGTTGCATGTCAAGTTAAGTAAGTGTGAATTTTGAATGGAGTAGGTAGTTTTCCTTGAATATATGGTGTCCCAAAAGGGGGTGATGCCTGATCCTGTTAAGGTAAAGGCAATTATAGAGTGGGAACCACCTAGAAATACATTAGAGGTGAGGAGTTTCCTAAGACTTGTTGGGTAATATTAGAGATCTATAAAAGGATTTTTTATGATAGGTAGCATGTTGACTAAGCTACTAAAGAAAGGAGTTCAGTTTCAATTGATCGAGCAGTGGTAGGAGAGTTTTGAGGAGCTTAAGTAGGGATTGACTTCTAGCCCAATTTTGGTTTACCATCGTGTGGAGGAAGTTTTGAGGTATATATTGATGCTTTAAGGGTAGGTTTATGGTGTATATTGAAGCAACATGGGAAAGTGATAGAGTATGTTTCTTGTCAGTTGAGATCATATGAGTTGTCAGTTGAGATCATATGAGTTGAACTATCTTATATATGATATGAAATTATGATAATTGTGCATGCTCTAAGGATTTGGAGATATTATTTGTATAATAAGACATTCCAAATCCTTACAGATTACAAAAGCCTCAACAATATCTTAACGCAGAGGGAGTTGAACTCAAGGTAGAGAATATGGATCGAGTTGTTGAAGGATTTTGATTGTACTATTGAGCAGTGTTTTAAAAACCAAACCAGACTGACCAGTTCGACGGAAAAATTACTAACTGTCCTAATTTTTGGTCCAGTTTGTATTATATAATCTTTGTGATAAAAAACTGGCTATTTTTTTAAAAAACTGCTCAATTTTTAACAAATAGTTTAATAACCCAGACACCTTTTTGAATTATGTGGGATCCACTTTTTGCATGTGGGACCCAATAGGATGTCTTCCCCTCTCTTCTTTAATGATCTGGAGGTGTGGGACCCGCTATGAGTATCTTCCTCGCCTATGTAAGTTAAATGCATTTTTTAGTTTTGATTTAAAGAAAGTTAGAGAATTTTAACTATTTTTAGTCGATCTTTTTTTCTTTTCAATTCTCACACATTTTAATTAATAAATTATATTTTTCAAATTTCAAAATTTTTATTTATCCTTTTTATTTAAAATTTTGTTTTAATTTATTATTGTTAAAAACAAAGTACTATTTTTATTCTTAAAAATACTAAATTTATTTAATATAACTAAAAATATATATATTTCAAAATTTAGGTTCTTTATTTATCTCCTTATATTTTTATTGAAAAATTTCAAATTATTTTTAAAAAATTAATTATTATTTTTATCATGAATTTGTTTATTAAATTTAATTTTTAATTAGTGTATATAAGTAACTTTGCTTCTGATAATTTAAGAATGTGCCAAAAATAATATTTAAACTATAAAGAAGCATGATTAAAGGACATTGAAAAAGAAGTTAAAATAAAGTTAGAGTTTTATTGACTTTCTTTAAACATACTTAACCTTTTACGAGTCTTTAAATAAATGACAATATATAATAAAATTTTTATTTTTTATTATTTAAAAAGTAATGATAGATTCAATTTTTGTGTAAATTATTAGATTTATTATTAGTTCATTATCCATTAATAGATATTATTAGTGCAATTTTATTTTAATAAAGTATTTTTTATACTATATTTTTACTTATTTTTATAATTTTTATTTTTTATTCATTATATATCGATTTCATAGCAGTTTAATACCGATTGAACCTTTAAACCTTAGACCTTTTCTTTGACTAGTTCAATGTTTGGTTTGGTTTTTAAAACATTGATATTGATTACCATTTAGGGAAGGCTAATACAGTGTGGATACTTTGAATAGGAAAGCTCAAGCGTAATAACTAGTTTAAACAGACATAGTGTGACACTATTGGTGGGGTTAAGGCACTGGACGTGAGATTAGTGATTGATTATGTGAGTGTTTTATTAGCGATGTTATAGGTTTAGTTAGATATGGGAGAAAGGATCAAAGAGGCACAAGCTTGGGATTCTTATATGACATGGGTGAGAGAGAGAGAAAGCATAACAAGTTAGGGAGACTAACTTTTTAGTGAGAGCAAATAGAGTGTTAGTGATTAGAAGTAGGGTTTCTGTGCTAGATATAGATGGACTACGAGAGGAGATTTTAGGGGAAGCTGATAGTGCACTATATGCTATGCATCTTGGCACTACAAAAATATATCAAAACTTGAGAACTCATCACCAATGGTCAACAATGAAGAGAGATATGATGGAGTTTATGTCAAGGTGTTTTACTGATCAGCAGGTCAAGGAAGAGCATGAGGCACCAGCAAGGAATCTAAAACCCTTAGCCATTCTGTGGTGGAAGTGGGAGAAGATTATAATGAATTTTTTTATAGCGTTACCGAGGATCAGACATAGACATGATCTAATGGTCAACGATGAAGAGAGATATGATGGAGTTTATGTCAAGGTGTTTTACTGATCAGCAGGTCAAGGAAGAGCATGAGGCACTAGCAAGGAATCTAAAACCCTTAGCCATTTTATGGTGGAAGTGGAAGAAGATTATAATGGATTTTTTGGTAGAGTTAGCGGGCACCAGACATAGGCATGATTTAGTTTGGGTGATTGTGGATATGTTAACTAAATCAACTCATTTCTTACTTGTATAATGGACACTGGAACCTCGTGTAACCTATATCATATTGAGATATGTGTTTTACTTCTCGATTCTGGATAAGTTTACAGATAGCTTTGGCAACTAGCTTAAATTTGAGTATTGCAACTAGCTTAAATTTAAAAAAAGGTAGCCAAGCATGAAAAGTACCTAAGAAAATTATTTGGCCCAGATTATATAAGCAGTGAAGCTGAAGACGAGTATAAGTGACTATTTTAATATTTGTATTTTTACTTTGTATACAAATATTTTTGAAGATGTAATTAAAATTTTATACACGATCTAATTCAATAACATTTTACTTTTAATATACAATGCTTCTAATTTTTATTTATTTTTAGTATCTTTTGTATGATAAATTTACAACAAAAAATTTGAAATATTATATGCAACAATATGGACTAAAAATGTCACAAATAATTATAATTAACATGGTATAACATTTAGTTAAATTGTACATTAACAATTTGATTACATTTTTAAAAACGTAGCTACAAATTTTTGGCTACATTTTAAAAAACGTAGCTAACTGATACATATCCAAAAACCTCGCTAAAATTTTACCTACGTTTTGGAAAATGTAGAAAATAATGTTTCGCTACAATATTGGTGACAATTTTAAAAATTGTTGCTAATACTTTCTCACTATGAAGGTGAAGCATAAGAAAAATGTTTTAGTGACAAATATAAAAAAATGTCGCTTATACGTTTTACCTACGAGGATTTGGTGATTCTAACAACAAATTTAAATCATTGTTAATAATTATTAGAGACAATTTAAATACTTTTGGCAACGATCATTTTCGTCACTAAAAGTATATTATGTTGTAGCGAGAACAACAAACAATTTTTGGTCTAAAGTAGACAACTTAGCCATAAGTAGAATGTTGATCGTCAAAATCACCAGCCCAACTTGAATAAGAGTAAGCTAGCAAACCAGTATTATTACTAAGACTAAGATGTAATCCAAAATCGATGGAACCCTTTAGCTTTAAGTGGTGCAATATACGCTTAACAACTTTCCTATGATTAGCAGCCATAAGTAGAATGTTGATCGTCAAAATCACCAACCCAACTTGAATAAGAGTAAGCTAGCAAACCAGTATTATTACTAAGACTAGGATGTAATCCAAAATCGATGGAACCCTTTAGCTTTAAGTAGCGCAATATACGCTTAACAACTTTCCTATGATCAACAGTGGTTGCATGCATAAACTAACATACTCAATTGAGGACATAAGCATATCAGGTCTAGTGATGGTCATATATTAAAGAGCACCAATTATGCTGCAATATAAAGAGGGATTATCTATGGGCTCATTGTATCTAGATAGTTGTGAATTTGATTCAGTAGGGGAAGAAATAGGTTTTGCCACCTAGAAAGATGGAGACCACTAATATAAGGATGAATTTCAACACCCAGAAAAATGTAAAAGATCAAGATCCTTGAGAGAGAAAGTAGCATCAAGTTCTTGAATTAAATCACCAATAAAATGATTATTATTCCCTGTTAATGGAATGTCATAAACATATAAAAGTAGAATAGTGACGTTAGAAGATGTTCGTCGAATAAATAATGGCGAGTCAGCATAGGAGGCAATAAAATCATATTGTTAGAGAAATTTGAGCTTATAAAATTATGCCCTTAGAGCTTGCTTGACCACGTAGATGGCTTTGCAGAGTCGATAAATATAATCAGGGCGAGAAGTATCATGGTAGCCTAGAGGTTGGCATACATAAACTGTCTCAGAAAACTCTCCATTGAGAAAGTATTATTAACATCAAGTTGTCATATAGGCTAGTTCTGTGAAAGAGCCACTATGGGAAAAAGTGTTTTAGGTAATAATATGTTTGCAATAGTTTAAAAATGTGTTGCAAAAAATTAATGTATGGCGACAGTTTTTAAAGTATTACCTTTAATAATATTACAAGGCAAAGACAATATCAATCTATTGCTACATATAAGAAAAGGCAACAAAATTAAAAAAATGTTGCAATAAAGTCTTACATATGCAACATTTGAAATTGTTTCCAGTCATCTATTTTCTAAAAGGCATGTACTAATATTACATATTTATTTATATAGTTACTTACTAATGTATATTTAAAATATAAAAGATGTTTTTGGTGATCTAGCTAATACTTCTTTCCAACTCTAAGTGTAGTAAGAAAAAGGAATGTTCTTTGGGAGCTATAGTTCTGATGCTGCTAGTTTGTATAGATCTTTTTTATATTGTGCCTTTTCATATGATGTAGTTGTTTTTATCAGGGCTTTTGGCGTGGTAATGTCCCAACTTTACTCATGGTTATGCCATACACATCCATTCAATTTGTTGTGTTACAGAAATTGAAAACTTTTCTTACTAGTTCTTCTAAAAAAGGTATTGGATGAAAAGATTAGGAAATTTTAAAATTATCCATTTTTTAGTTTTATCTCATTATATTTATGGTATTGCACATTTAGATTGCTATTGTTTCAGTATCTTACATGATTGTTATTGTGTTGCTTATAATGAAAAGTTGAGTCGT